>JAVSBS010002512.1:16038-29883 GCA_033124195.1 Coracias cyanogaster | reverse complement strand
CGATCTTTGGCCAGTCAAATGAAAATCCACATTCTGTCAGAAATTTTGGTAAAGACTTTCTCCTTAAACATGAGGGAATGTAAGCACGGGACATCATGATGTTACTTGAAACCAATTTTTTTGTATTTTAAAAAATATCTATTAGGCATTAATGGAGAAGGACTTTGTGACTTTGTAGCATAAAAGAATAAAACAGAAATATCATGACAGTAACTGAATCTCTTTTAATAACGGACTTCTATAAAATGAAGGGCCATTGTAGGCCCCAAACAAATTAAGGGTCTAGAGGAAGCTATGCAAGCACATAACTGCATCGTTTAACATAAGAGAATGTGCTGTACTAGCTGGTGCTAATTGTTCCCATTAAATCTGCCTGAATAGGATTAAAAACCAGCTACGCCATTAACCACCTTACAATCAGTTTCAAAGGTAAGTTTCAAAACAAAAATAATGAGGGTAACTTCAGTATCAAAGAAAGATTGCAATTGCCTCTCAGTGCAGCAGCTTGAAAACTTCTTTCCTCTATTGTGACTTAATGGCAAATTTGGTTGTCTGTCCTGCTTCTATGTATGTTTTTGCACTTTCAACATGATGGTTCCAATGTGTTCTTTTCATCTCTGATTTTGGGTTGGGTTCTGTTGCCAAACTTGCGTAGATGAGTGACGCTTTCCAATGAGCTGTCGCTTTATGGCACAGGTGGCTTCCGCCCAGATCTGGCAGTTCTGACAGTGTCAACCCAGGAAATTTTTCTCCCACTTCCTCTTTTACTTCCTTCCACTGATACCTCTTCTACCAATTGCAACTTTAGAGATATTACATTGTCCTTAACCCTACCATTAGTCTAGAGGACTTTTTATATTTTCAAAAAGGAAACACTAACAAGGCTATGTCAGATAATGATACTTCAGGAGTGTCTTTAAACCACTTCTCCCATTTTTAATCCTACTTGTACCTTTTATAGCAGACTAGCTAGAGGGGTCACCTGAGGAGTCATTGTAATTAGATTTGTATTTCGTCAGCTGAAGTGTTACACAGTGTTACAGAAGCATTGTCCTGGAGAGTATCTTAAGAAAGCAAGTTTTTTATTGTGATAATTCAATTTTGTGTCTGGACTTTTACACTGAGGATTTTCAGGTTTTGTGTGAAGCTTAGTACCTATTACCACTCCTAGTTTTGTATATTACAATAGTTGTAGAAGAATGCTACAGAAGTCAGTTATAGAAAAGATTTTATCACTTATTTATGAGTTGAATAAAAGAACAGCTATATTCATTGCAGTGATTCAGTAAATCTGTCTTGCTCAAATTTTGGACTAGAAAATTGATGCAAGGTAATTTTACATGGAAGCTGCACAAAAATTGTGTTACAATAAACTCCACTTAAGTGGCACTGAGTGCAGTACTTCACCCTTGTATCCTTTCTGCATGTGTGCTCAATGAACTTTCAACAGGTATCCACTAGATGGTGATCCTACCTAAGAATGAGTTAATTTCTGAAAATGCTACCAAGTATATAGATTTGGAAAATTTCAGGCAGAGAATTAAATAGCTTTTTTGTATGAGGTACTCCTGAAGCTCAATATATATGGAGGCAGGTCCAACAGAAACTTAATATTCTTCTTCAGTGTCATTGAATTTAACTCATTTAAAACCTAATTGGGATATTGACTATGTCTTACATACTTTGCAAATTATGGTGACTACCATCTGGATGGAATTACCATATTTAGGATTCTCTGTTCATATATTGTTTGGGATTTGTGTCAAACTACTGGTTTTCCAAAGATAAATTACTTGTGGTAATATAAGAATAATTTGGATAATGGAGATTTAAGTAAATAGAAATATAAAAGCAATTGTGAAATCAAAGAATACCAAAGTTTAAAACTGATTCTGCAGTCTTCAAAATCAGTGGCAATCAGGCTCTTTTCTGTCTGTCAAACTTCATCTTAATTGTATACTTTGAAGAACTTTTGAATTTTAGTTCTGTTGTAGCTGCCTAAAATCACTACAGAAGCTTATATGTTTTGCAGATCACATTCAGGAACATCTCCAGATAACACTGCACCGCCACCACCTCCTCCAAGGCCTCATCCGTCTCACTCTCGATCATCATCTTTAGATATGAACAGATCCTTTTCAGTTACCCCAGGTAGATATACTGTGTTCCTAGTGTATGCTATTTTTCAGCACATGCATTCCTGAAGCAGATAATTTAGAGTGTGTGTTTAAAACACTACTTCTGAATAAAAAAGCTGAAAATTATGTCAGTCTTCCTGTTTGTATTAAAATTTGTACTCCACTTTGCTTGAACAGATAACACAAAACTAAATCCTGAATGCTAGCATTGTAGTTCTTTGGATGAATGTGGGAAGCAAAGTCAGGAAATAACATTTTGGTAGTGCACCCACATGCAATGACCTGCATCTGGCAGTAAATTTCCAAGAGGAGTTCTTTGATATCGGATGTGAGACAGATGTTATGTATGTCACTTCAGAGGAAATGATTAAAGGTCACTTCTGATGCTCCACTTAAGGGTTTTTTATTGTGTTCTGACTTGGCAGTACTTTTCAATTCAGGATCACAAAGTATGAGAAAGTGCTGAGAGTGTATAATGAGGGTAAAGGAAAAAAAGCACTATGACCATGTCTGTACTTTGAGCTGGATCAAAGAACAAGAGCCATGTTCTCATTCCTTGTTTTTTCTGTTTGCAAATTTGAAAGGAGATGACATTACAGCTATGATCCTCGATATGACAGGTTAATGTGTAGGCAAAATGTAGGATTTCTTCATGTTGACAGGTCAAAAAATTACATAGCGCTGTAGTGTGGAGAGTAACAGTCTTGGCCAAACACAGTGCCTCTTTTTACAGGACAGCAACAAGCTGGAGTTGTTGCCTATCCCCCTGCAGTGCCTCCAAGACCACAGCCTTCACAGGTATGTTACCACTTTTGAAAAAATCATACTCTGCCTAGGTGCATAATTTTTATCTGACTCTGAATTGCTTGATATTTTTTGAAACCACTAGGAAATGAATGATGGCAAAACCTAGGCCAAATATTAGCTTTTCTTGAGTAAAGAATTGCTTCTTGTGGAACCATGGGAAGGGGGGTTAAAGTAGAGGTTGAGGATGAATGAGATGAGAGGCTCTGGAGCTCTGAGTTGAAGGAAAGAGAAATTTACACTTTCGCTTTTTTTTTTTAACCTGTCCCTGTGTAGCTAATAGGCCATAACACAGACTCTGAGAGCAATCTTTCAAAGTTTTCCAGAATAAGTGTTTGTCTTCCATCTGTCTGGCAGAGGGTACAGTTTTACATAATATGCCTGCTCCCAAAAGGAGTGATCCAGTTCTTCCTTTGTCATAGACTTGGTCATCTTTGCAGTCCTGATCTGAGTCAATTCAGTTAGTTGATATAGAAAACAAATCCCGTAGAAGTTTTTTCTTTCTCTTAACCAGCAGAATCCTTCAACTGCTGTGCAGATCTGACATGGGACAGATAAAATTGCTTTTTAGCTGCTTTTCAGCAGGAGATACTTGTAAGAATCTGAGTTACCAGCATTTGAAGTCATTGGATTCAGAAATTATCTGCGAGGAAAGAGAGTACAATGACAGACATACTCCATCCAGTGTGATGACATAAGCATGTTTCCTTATGGAAGAGAATAAAAATCTTTATCAAGCTTGACAAAGCTGAGGTGGACTGAGTTACAGCAGAAACATCTACTGTCCAATGAGTCCATCTAGTCCTGCAATGCGTTTCTCTATCTTTGATCTCATTCTCAGGATAATACCACATCTGATTGAACTTCTTTTCTCTTAAATGTTTATCTATTTTTATAAATACACAGGGTGGTCTGTCTGTGTCTTGGATGCGATGCACTTTGTCCTACTGACAGGACACAAATCTTTTCCACTATAAAGGCAAATAATTTTAATGTTCTGTCACACACTGTTTAGTGGGATTCTTTGCATCAGATAACTGTATTAAGAACAATGTCAATAAATATTTTTGTTATTTTATTGCAGGGTGCAGGCCCTCATGTGCATCGCCCAGTAGATGCTGAAGGCCTAATAGCTCATACCAGTACCTCACCTCAACAAATACCAGAACAGCCAAATTTTGCAGACTTCAGCCAGTTTGAGGCATTTGCTGTTTCAGGTGTAAATAAAGAGGAAGAAGATGAAATTGAAACACACTCAGAAGTCTTGCAGGTGAGCAGAAGTGAAGATATTGTCAATTGCTTAATACTCACCAACAGTTATGAGACTTTAAAACCTGCACCTCATGTTCTAACTCAGGGGGTTTTTAATGGTGTCCCAATCCATTGCTAGAAAGCAATTACATTACACACAGCTACACTTATTTAGAAATTGTCAAACATCTAGGCAGAAGAAATTCTTTTCTTCTCAGTTCTTGATTATAATCCTAAAGTTTTTGTAGTTATTAGCATATATGTGCACAAACATCGTGTTGGTGCATTTAAGATTTAGCACAGGCAAAACTTTTCTTCACTCACTTGTGCCAGCCTTGCAAATGACTTACTGGCAAGTTTTAAAGTAGTCTGTCTTAATGAGGTGACTGTCAAGTATCATAAACATCTACTAAAATGCCATTAATTAGATTTTGTTCAAAGCCATGGGACAAACAGCTAAAGTGAATTGAACTCTGGCATCCAATTAGAGATGTTTACAAAACCTTGTTTCCTGCTACAGACACAGGACTTAAAAAGTTTGAAAGCCTCAGGATTTATTCCTCTTAATGTCATAATAGCTCACTGCTATTACATTAATTACTTCATGTTTTCCTTTCATAATTTGTAGCCTTCATCCAGAGGCATTTCTGCATCTTCCATTGCAAAAGTATTTGTGGTGTTTTAAAGGTTCTTCCAGCTACCAGCAACATGTTCTTGCTTCCCTTAATTGGGAAAGTCAATGACATAGAACCACTTGAGCACTCCCCGTGTACCTCACAGTAAAATCAGCAATATTGGCTTAAGCTGCCACTGAAAACTGCTTAAATTAAGCTTTGCTGATTGTTTTGCATTGAGGTGGATGGAGAACAGTCCCATTGTGCTCTATTGGAGGGATTAACCTTTGGCAGTAACAGATAGATAATGGCGGTAATAGCAGAAACAACTGCAGCAGATTATCAGGCAACAGCCTCTCTTATACTCTTCGGTGCCTCATAACACTGGGGATTTTACTTTATTCAGAGGTCTTCCAACATGCAGAGTACAAAGCTTGAGAGCAGAGTACTTTCAAGTAACTATTTTATCCTTTTTTTCATAGTGATTTTAGATTCTGTATCAAATCTTAATTTCTGTATCAGAAGACAAGTCTGACTATTGATTCTGGAAGTACAGCTTTTTACTTACCAGGTGCCTCTTCTGTAAGCTGCACCCAGGCCCAAACATTGTTTGTGACCAAGATAGTTTTATATGGTTGTCCTCCAAAACAAGTATTGTTGTATTCCAACTTGTGCTTCTGAAGAAGACTTGAGCTGGAACTTTAGGTGTTAACTGTGTTCATGTATCAGAAACACAGCATACTTGTATCTATTCCAACTATTGCCAAATTAATATTTGTGAAGAAGTAGTTTTCTAAATATAGTTTATATTCCTTTAGGTTGAAAAGCCCTCTGATTCTGCAAGTTCTCTTAGAGTTGCCAAAGCAGATGGAAGAGTTGAAGACAAAGCACCTGCTAATGTCCCCACTAGTGCGGTATGCAAAGTACACTTGGAAGGAGAGCACAGTTGCCTGATGTATATGAAATTATACATCTGTTCTGGTTTGCAGCAGCAACTTTATATGCTTCCACTCTAATCCAGTTTTCTTAGATCCAATACATGCTTGAAATAGGCACATGTATGGTGAATTTTTGCATCAGATTATGTTCATGATTAGGTTTATTTGCAAGATAACAGGAAATTAAGATACTTGCAAGTGTTCCAATTTTTGAAACAGACCAAACCTTTTAGTGCAGAACTTGGTTAACAGTAGCTGGTTTTGCTAGACACAATTAGCAGGGGGGAAGTGTGCTCTGAGATGTTGTGTATTTGCAGTTGTCAGTTGTACCATGGTGTTTCCGCTTGCACAGTTCCTTGTCAGTGTGTAGCAACTTACTGCCCTTCCACCAGGGGGTAGAATTTAGTACTTAAGTTTTTTTGCAGACCATATGAGAGCACAGCTAGATGGCCATCAGAAAAAAACCTGATGGATTGTAAATTCTGTAACAGGTTTCAAGGAGATGTAACACAAACAAGTTACCAGGTTATAATCCAAGTAAAATGCAGTTTGTGAGAATTAATAGGCTGTGTTTTCCTCTTCAGGGTAAAGGCACTACCCCACTTGCTCCACCACCAAAGCCTATTCGCAGAAGGTTAAAATCAGAAGATGAGCTAAGACCTGAAGCTGAGGAACATACACAGAAAACAGGTGTCATAGCTGCTGTTCTTGCTTCACAGCCATCTATTCCTAGGTAACCCAAGAAGTGTATAAATACATCTGTTACTGGATAGTTTACATTTAAACATCATATATGGTTTCTGTTCCAGGAGTTGCAAGCAATTTCAATGTGTTTGATTAAGATTAACTTAACAGTGTAAACGTTTTTGGTTTTTTTTTTTAAACAAGATCATCCCGAAGCCTCTATGACTGGGAGACCTTTTAGGGATCTTTAATTTTGGAGTGTGAACTCTTTTTAACACCTGCAAATATGTTGGAAAGAAGTGGTCGAAGTATTAAGATGTAGTGTTTAATTTTAAATAATGGTTGCTGTGAACAGTCCAAAATTTGCAGTCTTTGTATCCTAGCATGAAAGCAGACTATTACATTAGTCACTTCAAGGTGAATGAAGGTTGTAATGTGTGTTGGGACTTCAGAAAAGGGATTATGACAAGTTCCTAAAATGTGCTGCTTGCTATTTCATTGAAACTAAGTGTCTAGCTTCCATGTGAACAAACAAGGTTAACAGACCCGGGCAGAAGAGGCAAAGTTAACAGTGTAATTAAGTTAAAAAAATTTGAAAGAGGATTCAGCTCATTTAAGAAAGAGGGGCTGTAAATGAGATAATCAGCTAAGTGACAGAATTACTTATTACAATACTTCTAATATATTCTCAGATCAGTGGGGAAAGACAAGAAGGCAATTCAGGCATCAATCAGACGTAACAAGGAAACCAACACTGTACTGGCCAGATTGAATAGTGAACTCCAGCAGCAATTAAAGGTAATTCCATAATCTTTGTCTAAGAGAAGAGCCTGAGAAAGCAAGATGTTAATGATGCATAGTAATGGGCATCTCTGCAATCCAGTAATATACATAGTGAAAGATATTTATATAGAATACTGAGCTGGTTTTGCAGAGCATAGAATATACCTGATTGTGACAAGCTTTGTGAAATTACAAAGGACACTTACTACTACAAAACACATTTGTATCAAATGTATTGATTTGCTTACAGCTACACTGAAAAGAAAAAAGCAGAAATCTTATTAATAATTCAAGGCAGCTGTTTTGGTCATCAGATACTTTAAAACCAGTATTGAGAAGAGCAGCTGAAGCAGCTTGCTTTATTCTGCAGGAAAAAGCAAACCTCAGAGTCTTAATAAAATGATAAATATTTTTAGACAAATACAATAATCTTGGAATACAAAACTTGTAGCATAATAAGAACAATAGTCATTTGTTTATCTAGGTCAGCTGTTATTTTGGATATATCTATAGGCACCATCTTAACATCTTTCTTTTGCTATCTTTCTTACTTCAAGGTGTCTACTTGTAATTATCAAGTTAATAAAAAATCTTAAAATGTAAACATGAATTAATGTGATGCTGTCTAGACTGGCAGATACTGTTTTAAAAACTGTCAAGCCTGAATTTCACAAGTTACTGTTTGAGAGTCAAGCTGCATAAAATTCACAGAAGAGGAAAATCTGGATGAGGGTGAGGGGAAATTGTGTGTTTCCAATCATTTAACTGAGATGAGAGCTTCCCCCTTAACATTTTTAGACTCCATTTGAAAATATTAGAGTTGGGTTTGCAACTGGTTACAATTCTGTGGTTTTGGGTAATTTGAAAGAAACAAAACGCTAAATGGCTTCACCTTTGAACAAAGTATTAATTTTCACTTATGACTACTTACTAGCTGGCTAATCTTCTACTCTACTGGAAGAGTTCTCCATATTCTAGAGAAGACGTTAGTTCTCAAAACTGAAGCTGACATTTACCAGTTTTGAATGCATGAGGAAATTTTTAATATTAATTCTCAATGGACAGTCAGTAGAAAAATCTTTCTTTTGTAGGATGTTCTTGAAGAGAGAATCTCCCTGGAAGTCCAACTGGAACAACTTCGACCCTTCTCTCACCTCTAAGCCTACTGCCGTTAACTGTGAATTTACTAATTTTGAAAGGGGTATTGGTTTCAAAGCCTATTTAAAGATCCATGCATCTAGCTCAGTGCACTCTATTATACATTAAATGTTGTGGTTCTGTTTTGTCAATTTGTCCACTTTTGTATTTAAGTATTTTAATTTCAGTACAGAGAAAAAAAACCCCAACTTTTTCCCTGAATGTGACACTGCCTCTCACATCGTTTTTTGTGGGTATCCATGATCTTTGTTGGACTTGAGTTTGCTGCCAAAATTTCCAACTGGAATTTTTTTAGTGGTTTCTTTTTTCCCATGAAACATCTTTGCAGAAGAGGATTGTTAATCAGTTGACTTTAAACTTTAAGCACATAAACTCTTCTTTCGCTATGACATTTATTTTATTGTGCCAGAAAAGAGAAGAACAAGTAATCTGTCATCAGCCAATGTAACTTCCCAAGCTGCCTTTCACAATTGGAAAGTTGTTGACAATTCTAGAAAGCCTGCCTCTTTGCAATAAACCAGCTTATTCAGGTTGACGGAGTTCTTGCAGGCTGTTTGCCGTATCAATGGGATTTGATTTGGTGTTTTTGTTGCATACATTAGAGTATGTAACCACAGATTGCCAGGTGTTCACATTTTATCCATTCATGATCCTGATTCAGCCGCATGCATATAAAGATTTATGGTACAATTGGTTGTCTATCCAACAGACCTTTTTCAGTCCTCCCTTTTGTGAAAAGAGTTGGGTGTAAATCCCCAACATACTAATTGCACATTCCCTAAGCACCATCTGTAATTGCATGTTTCACACATTACCTTTTAATAACAGATCACATCCACCAGTCTTCACTATAACAAATTGTATTGTCAAGTAATGTGTCAATACCTCTATGAACTTCTAACTCCCAGCAAAACAAAACAAAAAACAAAAACCAGTTTGCTTCTTAGGAATTCTGGGGTACCTTCTGTCATCTTGTTTCCAGGCCTTATTTCTCTGGCATATAGACAGGCTTCACTATTAACAGAGTTCCCTGAGTGTATCCTGCTATTCAGGTTGATGTACTGTATTAGGATTTGTTGTATATTGTACGATACACACCTTTTGATCTCATATGTAAATTTGCATTAATTGCTGACTAACAGCAGATATTCTATTTAATGGCTTCTTCTGGCTGTGGGATCATAGATGTTTAACTGCATGGATGTATCTCTGCAGAATCAGAACTAGCAATTGTGTGATTTTTACACCAATAAAACAGCACAATATTTTAATTTTGTTGATTCATCTTTACCTGGGAATTGAAACTAAATCAGACAGGGGGGAGGGTTTTATTACAGGTCTGCAGGGAATTTTTTTGTCATTTTGCGTATGAGAAACAGTTGACCATAATCCCTTGACCATTTTCTTCCCTCATTTTTTAGCTATTGGTCAGAAGTTATCAAATCCTCTTGGTAATCTGTGGCTATACTCCTTTTGTATTCTCCTATAAGCAAATTTAATACACTTGTAACTTCTGAAAAGTCAATGCTAGTACTGATTTGGGTCAAAGAAATGTATGGCTGTTTAGCCTTCATTTCTAGGTTGATTTCCTTGAGAGTACCTTTCAAAATTAGAACTAAATGGATCGCCTATTAGCAGTCCTTATCCTCACTGTCTCACTTCTTTGCTTAAATGAAATTCACTTAACATCTGTTTCCTTTCTAAAAGGATAGCTCAAGTCAGATTTTTCTGCTGGATATGCTGTTTGTTACAGTGAAAAAGAAGTGTTGCTCTTTTCAGTTATCATATGCAGACTGGATATTTATGGTTAACTTTTATTACTATAATTACTCCAACATTTTTAAAGATGTCATGGAAGTGTTGCAGATGGCTTATGTATATAACCCAAAGCAAGATTCCCTGGTATGAAAGACACAAATGTCATAGTTGCATGAAAGATGGTACTTTCTATTTGCATGTAAAGGGATTAAGAAATGATAGCTAAAGGGGTACAACTGCTACAGGTAAATTAGATTTCAACTGTCTTGCCAATTAGCAGATAAGTACAATACTTTGACTTCAAAAAATAAGATGTAAGTGGGGAAATGCAAAAAAAGCCTTCCCCCCTCCAAAAAAAAAAAAACCAACCCAAAACAAAACTAAAAACCTGTAATGTTGAACTAATCTCTTCTAACTGTCAAATAGCAAGAACAGTGGGGGAAAAGTGGATCACTTACTGTAGTTGAAGAATGTTGATTTCAAACCAACTGTATCTTGTCCATAGTTTATTTTAAAGTTAAACACATTTTTAAAATAGTACTATTTTCATAATAATATTTCAGTATTAAGCCTATGTTTATAGCAGCAGGATTCTTAAATCAGAATTTAACATTTTAGGCTTAAATGTAAAAAGCCTTTTACATTCAAATGTGACATGTACATATGAATTTCTGTAACATCCATATCTTTCTAGTAGAGTGACAAGCTAGTGTCTTAAGTGAAGAACTTGGGCAACTTGGACACTTTTGTCTTGCCAACAAGTCTATTTTTAAGAATTTTTGTGGATTACTTTTAATGCATCTTTCAGTACATTTTAAACCAGTTTTTCGTGATCAGAAGAGCTTCTAACTGAAAAATTACTTGTGTCTTAAGAACATCACTGCCAGTGATGTTCAGAAGTTACCTCACTTAATGTAACCCAACTTTAATCCCTTATAAAATTATTTCCCGGTCTTCTCCATTTGTTTTATCTTGATCCAGCTACTTGACACATTCTTTTTTTATGAACTTAGATTGTAAGCTCTTTGGGGCAAGGAATTATTTACTGTACAAGAGATGTGCTCTCTATATTGCAGGTACAAATGTAGACTACTAAATAGTATGGAGTGTGATTTATGTACCCAACGAGGATGGATGGACAGCAGTGTGCATTTCTGAAACACCTGCAAAATGTTTTCCTTTGGACTTTGATTAGAGGACTGTCTCCTTTCTCCTTTATTTCCTTTATTTCTCTTACTAATGTGCCTCTTTCTTCATTCCACCTGCTTTGGAGTTGCTTTTTTTTCTCCATTCATTGCCTGTCTTTGGACTGCAAAGAAGATTTCCAAAAGGCAAAGGTAAAATGCTGAAAAGCCCCTTTTTTGGAGCAGTATTTAAAGTCTACTCAATGTAAGATCGTATTTTCAATTGTTTTGTACTTCACATGCCCCTCATTTTACTTGCAATTGTATAGTACATGAACTAGAGGATCTCTTATTACTGAAAATGTCATATGTGGGATAAACAAAGTTGAGGTTATAAAAACTTAAAACATAAAGAAAATAAATTTGCAGCATTGTTTCTTGTGTGAGGTGTCTCTGTCCCTTATGGATGCGGTGTGCTGTGTTTCCGCTCTACATTTAGGGCAGAGTTGAGTTGCTCTCCTGGGTTCAGCTATGCAGTTTGTCTCTAAATGCAACTTTACGGGTGACCTAGTGTTAATCAGTTTTTCCTAAAAGGTGGGGGGCGGAACAAACCTGTTTCCTGATTCATTCCAATCTTACTTTCTAGTAAAATGTAATTTCATTAAATGATAGAATGTTACAAAAACATGTTATTCCTAGTAATAACAATGCAATTCTTACTCTGTATGGAAGATGAAAAAATAGATTGTGTATTTTACGCATTTGCATGCAGTCCATGTGCAGTTGCGTTTTGTTTTTTTACAGACATCCAACTTAAGTCTCATAAGCAAAATTCCAACTTGCTTTGCCATGCATGTTGATGTACTAATCGTAACTAAGCTCTAGAAGAAAACATGTAAAAACCAAGGACTTTAATAGCGAAAAAAAATAAATGTTACATTCTCTTAACAGTCTTTGAAAACAACTAACTAGTGGTTGTGTGGGAACAATGTTAAAAACTTGTATATACTAATAACCAAATGAGACTATACAGTGTTGTCCTGGTAGCTAATGCCCAAGCAAAATATAAACCTTTTTTTTCCCACAGGAGTCTGTGAAAAAGTTGCTTTTCAAAATTCAATTGTTTGGAGGGAGAGTTTAATACTGTGCCATTTCCTTTCAGTAATACTTCTTTAAATGGGCAGAATGGGTTTTAAAGGTGCAATTTCTGCTTTAAAGCTAGATTGTATACTAATTGTACCTAAACTGTACACTGCTGATTGTACGCTAACTGTACCTGGTTGTACACTGTGTATTCCAAAGTGATCTTACAGTACTTTTTCCCAGTTTCCTGATATATAGGTATTCAATGTCTTGCATTTAAGTTGTCAGAAACAGCCCTTGTTTCATTATAATACTAAACAATTCAGAACTGTAACTCTATGCAATATTAAGTTTGTGATCTCACAGCTTATATCCAAAGTTTTAAAAAGACTGTTAGTACTATTTGTCACACTTTGACAGCATACTGTAGCACAGAAAGTTACACAAATTCTGTTCCATTTTCTTCTGGTAGAACATTTTCTTGACACTTTCACTCTTAGTAAGAAGGCCTCTAATCTGGAAGCAGTACTCTGCTGTTTTGACTGGTCTTGATTATGAGCGATATAAAAAATGAACAGAACATCATAAATAATGAGAGCAATTTAAACTGGCGTTAGTGGTACGCTGTTGAAAAACCAAACACTAGCGATACTGCTGTTGAACTTTACATGACTGGAGTATTTGTTTCCCAGTCTATGGAGGAACGATGCATGTAAACTCTTTGATGTATCTCATCTAGCAGCAGTAATGGCTTTTGCTTTCTGCCATCGAACCCTCAGAGATCTAACTGTATTTCTCTCTTTGTCTCAGGTAAGACTGCATTTAAACTGACAGAAGAGGGTATGGGCCATGGGGGAAACAAGTTAAATGTAAGAAACAGCACTTTGAATTGGGAATGTCTTCTGCAAGGAGCCTGTTGTCTTTGGTAACCTTTCAGAAGGCAAATAAGGCAGACTAGCATTTGAAAGAACAGTTGGATATTGAGAAAGGAGACACTTAAATCTGATTTGCCCTGACATGCAGTGGGGGGAGCGGGATAAGAATTACAGCAGTTGCTATAAACTAAACACTTGTTTGTGAACACTTCTTAAGGGCTTTTGAAGGTCTAGCGTACACGACTGGCTGTGTCAGGCTTTGCAAAAAGGCGTGTATAGGAGGTAGCTCCAGGAATATATGATTTTTCAGCAGAAGTCAATGGTAATACATTGGGAACCCCTGTGGTGTCTTAGGAGCACGTTTTATTAAACTTCCACAGAATTCAGCACTCTGTGCTAAGTGCTAGTCTGTCTTATTTTGCAGATATTGAACTGATACAAAGCTTGAGTTCAGCCTAAGTTTGAAAATACAGTCTATATTTCAAGAAAAAGATTATAAAAGGAATTTATAGGAAGCTGTATTTTGATGTAGTCCCAGAAAATGCAGAAGTGACGTGCCTCCAACTTTAACTTTTTTTCTGTTACGTATCACTGCCTTTGGAAGAAGAGTGCTGGAGTTCACAACAAACCCTTCT
>JAVSBS010002511.1:0-14673 GCA_033124195.1 Coracias cyanogaster | reverse complement strand
TCCAGAGCACTGGAAGGGGCTCCCCAGAGAGATTGTGGAGTCTCCTTCTCTGGAGACTTTCAAGACCCATCTGGATGTGTTCCTGTGGAACCTGCCCTAGATTCTATGGCCCTGCTTGGCAGGGGGGTTGGACTCGATGATCTCCAGAGGTCCCTTCCAACCCCTCACATTCTATGACTCTATGAAATGCTAAGGATGCCTTCACTAAGATAACTCAGAATGTGCAGACAGCTGAGTGAAGACATCCCAACCCAGTTTTAAATCTCTGGTGTTCATGGATAGGTGTAAAATGCCAGCCTGTGCAGCTATCCTTCAGTTACAACTATTATTATTCTTGGATGAAGTCCTCACAAAGACCAACACATCATTATTATTTTCAGCTGTTGAAAAAGTAGCCAAAGACACACACAAAGAACTAAGTAAACCCAGAGTTCACAAAATATGATCAGTGCTAATCCTGGAAATTGACGGAAGAAAGCCGTGGTCATCTGTAGGGATTTATTTATCCATGATCCACTCCACCAGCAAAGGGCAGGCATCTGATACCTGAACATCCTCCAGGAACAGCCATCCCTGGGCTTCCTGACAGCCAGCTTGCCCTGAGAACTCTACGCCTGCCTCACTAGCAGACATATAAAGCCCATCAGATAGGTTTTCTCTGACTCATACACTCTTTGCAGCTCCCCTGGGACCAGATTCTTTGGGAAACAGGACAAACTGGTCTCTAACTGATATCCTCATCCTGTTTGGCAAGGCTTGGTTTGTTCCTAAAGCCTCACCAGCCCACCTAGCACATGTCGTTCTGCATTTTCTAAATCATTTCACTGACATCAGACACCTTCCTTTTTTTTTTTTTTTCTATGTTATTTAAGTTACCTGTTTAGGAAGTTTCACAATGTTTACATTTCAGCAGGAGACAAATATTTCCCCCCTGCCAATTAAAAAAAAAAAAAAGTTCTTTAGTTTGTAGATTTCAAATTTCCATCAGATATATTCAAATTATGGATTTCTATTTCACAGTGTCTGTAATTTTTTTCTTAAGTTCAGTTGGAGTATCCATTCAGATTGTATGTGAGTTGAGACCTACAAGAAACATTTCACAGAAACACAGAATGGTAGGGGTGGGAAGGGACATCTGGTCCAACCCCCCCCTGACAAAGCAGCTTCACCCAGGGCAGGTTACGCAGGAACGTGTCCAGGCAGGTTTTGAAAGTCTCCAGAGAAAAAACCTCCACAACCTCTCCGGGCAGCCTGGTCCAGTGCTCTGGCAACCTCACAGCAAAGAAGCTTTTCCTGATGTTGAGGTGGAACTTCATGTGTTCTAGTTTGTGCCCATTGCCCCTCATTCTATCACCAGGCCAGGGTCTGGCTCCATCTTCCTAACACCCACCCTTCAGATGTTTATAAACATTGATCAGATCCCCTCTCAGTCTTCTCTTCTCCAGCCAAACAGCCCCAGGACTCTCAGCCTCTCCTCACCACAGAGGTGGTCCAGTCCCCTCAGCACCTTTGTAGCCTTCATTGGACTCTCTCCAATCATTCGTAACTGGTGAAGGGATGGTTCTAAACCAACGGGTTTAGAATGAGGAGCTCCCTATCTCTGCCCACAAGAGAGCCGAAACACCTGCCACCGATGGCATTAAAAGCTTTTAGCTGTCAAATTTAGATGAGGCTTGACCCACGTTGTGCTACCACAGTGATCAAAGACTCGTGTCACTTTACTTTAGACAGGGAAGTGATTCCCACCGTCAATCTTCAGATGAGATGAAGGCTCTCTTCCTGGAAAAGCCCTTTTGTCACCATGAGCTTCAAAGGTAGCCCAAACTACTGTCATGAAAACAGTCTTTTAACTTCCAGATTCCTCTCTATAGAGTCACTATAGCGGTAGGGGTGTTTCTATCATCTTTGTCCCAAGGGAAGCATTGCCAGCATCCACACCGCTAAAGGCAGCTCCTAAGGCAGCGATATTTGAGCTCTGGACTTGTAGTGCAGCCTGGCTCTCACCTACCCTGCCAAAAGCTCCGTCCAGCATGGGCAGGCAGAGAATAAACATCCCATGATACAGGAGAAGCACTAGGACATCTATGATATCTTCACAAGGTAGCTAGAAAGGATCTGCGCCCTAGGAGAGGCCTACATGCTTTGAGAGCAGTAGTTGGCACAGTCCAGGGAAGCATCTCCACAGCACCTAAAGGACACCGGATGTCTACATTTGGGCAGCTGAATCCTGCCACGCCATGTGCCACTTGCCCAGGGTCCTCTTCTGTGCCCCATGTGGCCATACCCGTATCAAGACATGGGACCATTCTCTGCTCCATGTGTCTGTAGCTGTAAGACACACGTTTACTTCTTGTGGCTTTTGATTTCTAAGTGATCAAAGTCGCACGAACACATGACAAAGCTGTTTTGGGGTTCAATCAAGATTATTCTGGGGTGTCCTTACACTTTGATTTGACAGGGTTTTTTCTGAGGAAGTCCAAAGAACCATATTTTTTTCCCCAAACAATCACTCAGCTCCAGTTTTGCTGTGGGCTTCACCTCCAACATCTCCCAGATGGTGACTGCTAATGCTCTGTATGTCTGGCTCCCTTCTATTTCAAGTAATCTCATAGCTCAAAAGCAAACAGAAATTTTAATAAATCCATTAGGAAGACACTATACATATTGGTAAGATCCTCCTTGGCCTAAGTGCTGGTGGGACACCTGGTTAAAACAATATGCCAGCTCAGAGTTGCGGTTATATGGTTACAATATGAATGCTTCTGAAGAACTGTGATTCATAAAATCATTATTTTATCCCCTCCTCCTTAATTTACAAGATAGAAGCTGGAGTCATGTCGCCCAAATTTAGCCTCTTGAACATTTGGAAGTGACAGAGCAGCTCCTGATGGGAAACGAAGGGTACCGCGTGGGAAAGGCAGCAGGTAGATTCTGTATTTTTGAGATGGATTTATTCCATCTCTTGCTAGCAGTCAAAATGGGTGACATTCCATCTCTGCGGTTCAGCTAGGACCAGCTCCGCACCTGCACAAGCCACAGTGACAGAAATCGGTATTTCCAGTTGTCTTGACTACACTCCCATCTAGTGGTGTTTGCCTAACACTGCCACTTTTTGGAGACCATTTTTTTCATGGGGTCTTTGAATTTCCCTATAAGGTTTTTTTTTCCCTTTCTGAGACCCACCAAGATGATGCAAAGTCATGTTTTGCCAAGAGATGTTTATTCATCAAGCTGTTTCTGTCTGGCCTTGGAGACTAAGCAGTCTGGACACTGACTAACAAATTATAGTCTATGAGGCCTTTTTAACTGCAAGCTAGGAAGCTGAGATTAAAAACTTGGAACAATCATCCCACCACAAACAGGCACACGAGTCACCCTGCAGAAGAAGAAGACGGAGCAGCATCTCCAGAGGATGACTGAAATGGCTGTCTGCCTGGCGTTGAATCCAGGCCTTAATCAGTTGCAGACTTCAACACATCTGTAGAACCCAGTGATGATGATCACCATAGTAATCTTCCCCTCAGTTGTCATCCTTTCTATCAATATAATTCCCTCCAGGCCCAAAAGTAATCAAAATGTCGGCTGAGAAAACCCTGATGTCAATCAGAGTGTACGGAAAAAGAATGGTGCATATGAGGTTGGTAACAACATCTCCAAGGCTTTTGTTTCCTTGATTGTCCCCTGGGGTGCTTCACTAGTCCCAGCTCTGCAAGGTTTTTAAGGAGTGAGGTGAAGGGAGGAAGACTCTACCTGAGAGAACGGAATAGAAGAGCTGGCTAAAAAAACAGGAAAATATAGAAAGTATTTGGGGGAGGAGAGTCTTTGCCAAACAAGGAGCTTTAATTCTTCTCTTTTTTTAAATGAGAAACTCAAGCTCTTAAAGAAAATAAAGATGGATACAAAACCTTGAGAAATGAAAGATTTTTTTTAAATTGGATTTCAACGTTCCTCTAGTTTCAGGTAAGAATCAGCGTTGGCCTGAAAGGTTTGTTGATTGCCACAGAAACAGGACAGGCTTCCGGCATTTTCAATTGTCAGATGTTGGCAAACGGGCTAAAAATTGGGGGGTTAAATGAATAACAGTTTAAAGGAAAATTTAAGATTAGCTGTGTGGAAAGCAATGTGTAAGTCGTAAGAAGTTATGCGATCAAAAGTGGTCCAGATGTAAGTTATTGGATGGATGTCCTTATGTGGCCTTCACTGCTATGGTGTCTGGTCACCTCCACCTCCATAGAGTGCCTGAACGTCACGAGCGACACCAAGAAGGAGGTGCAGCAGCTGACTTCTAACATCTAAACTCCTGCAGTTGTCAATGGAAAGAAATAGATCATTTCCTTAGATGATTTAGCTCCTACAAAATAGGCGTATAAAACACGGATAACAGTCCAAAGTGCTTACTTCTCTCTGGAGACTATAAGAGGAGCCTGAGGTGAGGGCCTTAGATGGAGACATCTCAACTCAGGTGACATCAATCCTGCTGAAGATGCTTTAGATAGATGCTGCTAAATTTAGTGCTAGATCTGAGAAGACAACGGGCTGAAAAAAAGACCCCACCAACAGTTTGCGAAGGGTCGTGGTTGGAATTTGTGTTGTCAGGTGCACGGGCTTGAAAGACACACCCCGTTGAAGCATTGCCAATCCCTCTCCCAACTCCACGTGTGGCTGGATAAAAGCAGAGCTGACAAGAAGAGTCTCTACAGGAGGAAAAAGTAGATTTTCTGTTCAGTTCCTTTGCTGGCATTGCCTTAAACACAGTATTGTGTCATGTTTTGGCCACCAAATGGGGTTTTTTAATATTTTTATACCAAAACAGTCCCTAAAAGCTCAGTCAAAGCCTCAGGAGTTTGGGCAAATGGGATTCGTAAGGAAATCTAGAGAATTAAGTGAGTCGGTAGAGGAAAATAAAAAAACATTATGGCAAGCAGTAGGATTTCTCTAAACTGCATTTTTCTGATTAAGGGTTGGGCGACTAACCTCTCGCTAAGTTCTCAGTGACAAGAAATAGGTGCTTTCACAACATTATTCATTCTGTCTGTTTTAGGGTGAACTAAACCCCTTAAATCGTTCCACCCATTGACAAGCCTGAAGGGTGAGACGACTGGAAGGTGCTTTTCTGTGCGGTTGGCGTTTTTACGGCAGGGCAAACACGTGCCGGGGGTGACACAGATGTTCTCCACACTGATTTTCACTGGTGGAAGCTGGGTTCTTTTGGGGCCTCCTTCACCTCGGAAAAAAATCTGCATTAAAGTTCATGCTCCATACTTCTATATAGTGAATATAGAACATGCATCAATACACACTGGCACCAGAAATATGGTTACGTTACTGCCGGAGCAATCAGAACAAATGCTTCTTTTTTCACAACAGAAAGGAATATATATGACCTGTAATATATGACCTGTAACGTCATCTAATACAATAAATTGATTCTTAATTTGCTTGCTAACTGGAAGCCGCTTAGGAAGTCCCCTCGTGCCACAGAAGGGGCATGGACATTACTTCAGTTTTAATTGCATTTCTCAGTACGTAGAATAATAAGTAATGTGACTATCAATATGTGAGAAATCTTTCTAGAAAGCAGGTGGCAGGTCTGATAAGGCAGAAACTCGTTTACTCTTCTCTGTTCTGTGAAGAAACTTCCATTATTTGAGTGCTGTCAAGGTCTTCATCGGTGCCAACATCTCCTGTTTTATCACTGGAACAAAAGTTATGCCAAAGGAGGAGTGGAAAAACGAAACGACCGTTACAGAGTTCATCCTCCTGGGATTTGGGAATGGCCCTCAGCTGGATTCCTTTCTCTTCCTGATGTTTCTGTCAATCTACATCGTGACCGTAACTGGGAACACCTTCATCATCGTGCTGGTGGCGGCTAATCGGCACCTTCACACGCCAATGTACTTCTTCCTGGGCAATTTGGCCTCCTTGGAAATCTGCTCCAGTTCAAATATCTTACCGAGGATGTTGTTTAGCTATCTGGGTGGAGACAGAAGTGTTTCAGTCAACGGGTGTTTTACACAATACTATTTCTTCGGTTGCTTGGCAGCTGCGGAGTGCTATCTCCTCGCCGTGATGTCCTATGATAGGTACCTAGCGGTGTGCCGACCTCTGCACTATCCCTCCCACATGAACGTCAAGCTCTGTCTCCAGCTGGCTGCCGCATCTTGGATAAGTGGCTTTCTCTCTAATTCGGTGCTAACGTTCCTCATCTCAAGTTTAGACTTTTGTGGGCCTCAAGAAATTGAACATTTTTTCTGTGACTCATTCCCAATGATGAAACTCTCCTGCAGTGACACTCACGTGACGGGACTCGTCACTTCTGTCGTGGCAGGTGTGTGCTCACTGCCTCCGTTTCTGCTGACCTTCTCATCCTATCTCTACATCCTTATCACGGTCATGAGAATTCCTTCTGCCATCAGAAGGAAAAAGGCCTTTTCCACTTGCTCCTCACATCTTACTGTGGTGGTTCTTTTTTACTGGTCAATATTAACTGTCTATGTACTTCCCCACCATGATACCCAAAGGTCTCCAAACAAAATCTTCTCTGTTTTTTATACCATTCTCACTCCCTTGGTCAATCCTCTCATCTACAGTTTGAGAAACAAAGAAGTGAAGGAAGCTCTGCGAAAACAGACAAGTAAATGGCTGGCTTTTAGAGGTCTGCTTTTCAAAAAAAAAAAAAGGAGTAAAAATCCTTAATAAGTTACAGACAAATACATGACACGCGAATGTAGCTAATTTGAATAAAGCTTGGTAAGGTATCGCTGTACATCTTCAAAATATACAAGCAGAGAGAAAAAATGGGCAAATAATCTTGGTGTCGGTTCAGGGGTGGTGTGGAGAAAGAGCATGAATAGGTGGTGACCACCGGAAATTAAGCAAAAAATAACCCCATTAATGTCGTTGTATACATATTATTGCACATTTTCTCTCCTCGCCTGCCTGCTTGCTTTCCTTTTTCCTTGCTACAGCCAAAATTCACTTCAGAATAAGTTGAAAATCAATTTATAATAGATAGACCATGTTAGGTTCTGGATTATTCTTAATTTTTACACCCATGGTGTAGATGTCTACGCCCAAGACGGTGATCTGGACTCCCTTGATTGCAAATGAGGAGAGCGGGAAGCATTGCTTGAATGTGGTTCATCTGATCTATTTTGAACGTCTGGTTTTGGTTACTAGAAACCATGTTCTAAAAGAGCTTAGTTCAACATACTAAGGAACTGCTGGCTCATACAGAAGAACATGAGGTGTGGACACCCAGTCGAAAATTAATCAAACATTATCATTCAGAAGAACCTGAAATATAGACCTCCAGTCTAAAATTAATTAATCACTGTCCATATTTGGATTGGCAAACTTTGGACTGGCAAATAAAACCTTAAAGTAAAAGCAAAACGCCCGCAACGACATGGCAACATTTCTAATCTTCTGAAAAGCTGTAGTTCAAGTAGGATCCATTTCACTTGAATTTATCCATTCAACTATAGGCTTTTTAGCTAAATGACATGCTACTACTACCTTCTGGATAATAAAAAGAGCTGTCTTCAGAAGGTAATAACCCCATCTTCAGATGTGTAAAACAAATCTAAGAACCATAGAATGGTTTGGGTTGGAAGGGACCTTCAAGATCATCTAGTTCCAACCCCATAACATGGGCAGGGACACCTCCCACTAGACCAGGTTGCTCAAAGCACCGTCCAGCCTGGTCTTGAACACATCTACAACCTCCCTGGGCAACCTGGGCCAGTGTCTCACCACCCTCAGAGGGAATAAATTCTTCCTTACATGTAATCTAAAGCTCCCCTCTTCCAGTTTGAAGCCATCACCCTTCATCCTATCACTACAAGCCCTTATAAAGAGTCCCCTCCCAGTTTTCTTGTAGGCACCCTTGGTGGGGCCTTTGGATACTGGAAGACTGCAGTGAGGTCTCCTCAGAGTCTTCCCCAGCCTGAACATCCCCAACTCTCTCAGCCTGTCTTCGTAGGAGAGATGTTCCAGCCCTCTGATCACCTTTGTGGGCCTCCTCTGGACCCACTCCGCCAAACCTATGTCCCTCTTGTGCTGAGGACTCCAGAGCTGGACGCAGTGCTCCAGGTGGGGTCTCACAAGAGCGGAGCAGAGGGGGAGAATCACCTCCCTCGACCTGCTGGCCACACTTCTTTTGATGCAGCCCAGGTCTGATTTGGTTTGGAGTGCTCTTCTCTTCATCAAGACAGACTTGATCAATCATTCAAACACGGCATCTAGCAAAGGGTGCTTTCCTCCTCCCATTACCTTCAAACGTAGAATCACACTTTGCTACTTGAACTTTATTTTAAATCTAAATTTTAAACCTAATTATTGCCAACTTTATTGCTTCTACTCGTGCAAGATTTTAAAAAATAATAATAATAATTGTCGACTTCCATTAAATAGTTCACAGTTTGCTGCAGTACCAAGGGAGATGGTTGTCTTCTGAGTATACGTGGTAATGAATCCAGAGAGGGGTTCCTGTCTTGGGAAACAGCGTAAGATGGCGTGTAGCTCAGAGCAGCTGGACCTCACTCTTTCTTGGAGATCCTGCAGGAAACTCCTCACAGCCCTCTAGGAGGGTTGCCCAAAAGGCAGGAAAGTGTCTCCTAGTATCTGAAGTCATGAACAAAGGCATCATGTCAGAAACTCTTGATTGCTTCTCGTGAAAACCGAGGTAGGCCAATATTTTCTATGCTGTTTGGTGATGAACATTGGCAAGAAAAAAAAAAAGCTTATTACTATAGATGGCTCAAGAAAAGAAAAAAAACGTAATTTAACATTTTTAAAGGATAGGAGAGGATGCTTCTGAGAAGTCCAGATGTCTGCAACCTTCATGGTGATGGCTGAGCTATATGTTGAGACTGTCGTGGAGATGTAAGAGATTTAAGTGCTTCTAGCAATAGGTTTATTTTAGATTTCACCTGAAGAATGAACAAAAATAACATCCGAGAGTTGTAGTTTCCATTCAAGATTGTAAGGGAAGCGTCAAGGGGTATCTCCGCTGCTGGTGTTTGGCATCTGGCTGCGTGCAGAAACAACACAAAAGCTTCTCTTGATCATTCAGGAAAATATTTCACTTGTAAAAATACGGATTAAAAAAATAAATAAATAAACCAAACAAAACCTTGTCCCAGTTTGAGCTAGAATGGAACTAATTCTGTTCAGGGATTTTACTTTTCAGCTCAATCTTCTCGATCTAACAGCACTTTCTGAAGCTAACGGCAGATTTTCGCAGACTGTCTCTGCTGAGGGATCATGAGGGTCAAGCATCGTCTTCAATGGCCAGCATCTGAGGAGGACTCCATCCATTCTACCTTCAATCCCAATCCGTGTGTTCCCGAATCCAGTTCTAGAACCTTGACCCTGCATCTGGTTCCCATCTGCTGCTGAGTCCAGCCTGGGACTTCCCCAGTGCCTGCTCCACAGCATCAGCGGTGACATCATTGCCATCGGGGCGGGGTGGGTTCGATATTGTTTTCATATTTATTTGTATACATTCTAGTTTATTATTGCATTCAAGCTGTTTCAGTTTTATTTTCCAACCCATAAGTCTCTTCCCCTTACTCCCTTTCTCTTCTCCTTTGGGAGGGGAAAGGGGTTAACAGAGAGCATCTGTTACGGGCCAAGTAGGTGGCCCTGACCCTAAACCTTGGCAAACCTCCTTACTGCTCTGAAATAGGTCTTTTGTTAAAGATACAAAGTAGTCGCCCAGCTTGGGAAAGGGAGGTTCCACCTACAATCAAGGTTCCACCAACAACAGAGGACAATCAAGGTTCTGCCCACAACAGAGGACAATCAAGTTACAGTAAACGGAACTCACCCAAACCCATGGATGCAGCAGAAGGTGCTGAGGGCAGCGGCTGATGCCATTGCAAGACTGGTATTTGTCGTCTTTGACAAACTGGGGTAGGTCCCCGGTGACAGAGAACAAGCAAATGTTGGCTTGTCTTCAAGAATACCAAGGAGAAAGATTTGAGGAATGTCAGCCTGACCTCAGGCTCGAGGAAGAACATGGAGCAAATCCTCCTGGAAGCCATCTCCAGGCACATGGGCGCGGTCAGGAAAGGATGTGTAAGAGCAGAGATTTATTGAAAACACATCATGCCTGACCAGTCTGACACCTTTCTATGACAAGATGACTGGCTCAGAGCAGATGAGGGCAGAGTGGTGGATGTCCATTGACGACTTCAGCAAATTCTTGACATTATAGCCTTGTAGCCAAACTGGGAAGATCTAAACTGGATGGGAAAACATCAGGATGATCTGGACCATCAAGGCTTTAACGTGTAGTGGTCAGCAATCAGAGCCTAGGTGGTAGTTGGCTATAATAAGCATTCTTCATAGGTCCTTACTGGGAGAAATGCTGTCTCACATAATCATCGGTGACTGGGAAGATGTGAGGGAGAACATCGTCAAGAGTTTCCAGGTAACAGAAACATGGGGACGGGGGAAGAGGGCCAGACACAGGAACTTCATGAATTTCAAGACAAATGCCAAGTCTTGGCCATGGCACAAAAAGATGCATAGGTATAGAGTTCCTGGTGGATGTCAAGGTGGACATGAGCCACCAACGTGTCCCAGCATTGGAGAGGAGCAACCATCTAGCATCTGGTGGTGGTCAAAGGAATGCACCCCTTGCCCTTTGCTTGGCACTTGCGAGGTCACCTATGGAGAAAGTTGTCCCATTTGGGGATCCCCCTATAGAAGAGATTGATAAATAGAAGAGAGTACAGAAGAGGACCGCTGAGATGATCAGAGGGAGCACAGGTCAAGATGGCAGCATACTGAAAGGGCTTGCATTTTATAACGATGCAGACTTGTAACTTCACCTTACTGTGAAGGAACATAGGAAGGTCAACCAGCGTTGAATTCATAAGCAACTGTCCAGTGTCACTGAATAAAGACCACATCGTAAAATCTACGTTTGGTCCATCCTGCAAGCCCCAAACATATGGGTTACCTCGTTTTTCTCATCTATCTCTTTTTCTTTAGTGTGCCTCTCAAGATGTTCTTTGCCCAGCTATGTTTGATGGTCCCACTTACTAAATAATGGAACCAGCTTCAAAACATCTCACTGTTTTTCCCCCGTCTCCTCTAAAGACCTTTCTTCTCCTGTCTTCCTTGTTGGCTTGCACATGAGGTTTTGCTGCTCTTTCCCATGAAAGCTCTTCAACCAGCGGGGCTCAGAAACCAGACCTACTTCACCTTCCAGGGCTTCTCCCACCTCGCCGCTCTTCAGCTCTTCCTCTTTGAGGGAATCCTTCTGATGTTCCTAATCACGATGACCAGGAACTTCCTCATCATCATAGTTGCCACCGCTGACCCTGCCTTGCACACCCCCATGTACTATTTTCTCAAGAACCTGGCTTTGATTGAAATTTGCCCTACGCTAAACACAGTGCCCAAGATGCTCGTGGATTTGTTGTGGGAGAGAAAGGTCATCTCCTTTTCCACCTGCCCCGTACAACTTTGCTTTGTCATCTCCTTCATCACTTCCGAGTGTTTCCTCTTGGCCTTCGACCAATAGGTGGCTATTTGCCATCCCCTGCACTACACCACGACCACGAACAGGAGCGTGTGTCTTCGCATGGTCATACCATGCTCTGCGGAAGACGTCTGGGAGAAGACAATTCTCCAGCAAGGCGCCTCTGCCTAGGTAGCCTCACTTCATTTTCTGAAAACTGTTTCTACTTGAAAGGCTAAAAAAAATCAAAGAATTAAGGCATACTCCAAGTCTGTGAAGGGTCTGGACGTTCTAGCTTTTGTTGGAAAATACGGAGAAATAGGCATAATCCGTGTCATGAATAAACACGTATTTAATGCAGCTGCCCAAAGTGTTTCAGAGGCTAGAAAAATAAGTCGTAAAATTTGTACATTAACTACAGAACGTTTAAGCCTTTCTCCCTTCTTCTACACAACGATTAGAATCATGGAATCATTAAGGTTGGAAAAGGCCTCTAAGATCATCATGTCCAACACTACCATGGCCACTAGACCATGTCCTAGAGGGCCACAATGAGGGTTCAAGTCACACCTACATTGCAGCCTAGTCAAGGGATGTGCCCAGTGGTGGACCCAAAAGACCTCCAGCTGTCATAACAGAAGAGTGGTAGGAAACTCAAGCCAGGGTCCATGGCCCTGTATTTGTCATTTTTCAGTGAGCGAAAGTGCGGGGGTGGTTAGGGATCCCACTGCATGACATCACAGAATGGTTGAGGTCAGAAGGGCCCTCTGGAGGTCATCTGGTCCAAATCCCCAGCTCAAGCGGGACCGCCTAAAGCCAGTTGCCCAGGATCACGTTCAAATGGCTTTCAACTATCACCTTGGGGCCATCCCAGACTGTCAGAAGTCTTTGTTTTTTGCTACTCTTCACAAACCAGAAGAATTTCTTGAGAACATCTCAAAACCATACCCAAGAGATACCTCTCCAGAGCCATTCATGCAGTATGGGAACGTGGGTATGAAAGAAAACACTGTTTCCGGGTACAACCATGGAGTGATAAGACAGGAAGCACCTCCAGGAAGACTTGCCTTAAAAAGGACTCCTTCACAAGGAGGACCTTCCTGGGCCAGCAGGTTGTGCCATGGGAAAAAGCCACCCACTTCCAGCGGGAAGGCACTGCAGAAAGGGGAAGAACTGCTGGTTGATGGACACTTGGGCCAGAAATGTTAGTAGATACTCATTGTCCATGTCCTTGTATCTGTGTTGCCTGGTCTCTTTCTATCGAGCCTGGCCTCATCAGTGGGATGGAAAGGAGGGCAGGGAATGTTAGGA
Source organism: Coracias cyanogaster (assembly GCA_033124195.1). NCBI lineage: Eukaryota > Metazoa > Chordata > Aves > Coraciiformes > Coraciidae > Coracias > Coracias cyanogaster. The sequence continues at coordinate 1,886 of JAVSBS010002511.1, read as the reverse complement.
AAAGTCCAAGACCGGGCCCAAAAACAAAGCTTAGGAGAACAGAAAGCAAGTAAGTAGGTGTCAGGATGTGCTGAGCGGCCAGAACATTGAGCATGGACATCTGGGGAGAAGTGTGGTGCTTACAGGGGGTTTTGGGGTGGGAATGGGTTGGAGAAGGGAGAATTGACATGAAAAATGTGGAAATTTGGGGGGATTTCCCTCATTTTAAACACGGAATACAGGACTTTTCATTTCATTAAATGTTTTTCCATGTTGTGTGTCCATCTCCTGATCATCTTGAAAAGCAAAAAATTGTAAATATCTGCTATATGGTGACTCCAAGTTAAGGGGGAGCTGCCACGCCAGCAAGTGGGAGAACCGTGGAGGAATGGAGAATGTGAGGGGGTTTCCCATGGAGAAGAGGCAGGGCAAGAACTGCAGCTCCAAGAGAAAGCTACGGGCAAGGGCTGCAGGAGCAGGCAGGTTCTCCTGGATGCCCCAGGTGAGCAGAGCATATGGGCACAGCTCTTGGGACAGAAGAACACAGAAGATCTCTAGTCCCACCTCATCCTCAAGGCATGGTCAGCTGTTGGGGTCCGGACCACGTTATTCCAGGCTTCATACAGCAGGGTCTTGAAACCTTCCAAGGATAGAGGCATGATCTTCTGAGGTCCCTGCATGACCTGCTCCACTGCCCTGAAGGTCAAAAAGTGTTTCCTTATATGCCTTCTGCACCTTCTGCAGCAGCAGCCCAGTTCTTGGATTGGGACATGAGAGGTCCCTTTCTCTGAGCATGGCCCCAGGTCATTCTTCAGTAGCCCCATGGGACAAGGTACAAAGTCTCACCACACAGACAGCAAGACCCGCCATGAGCGAGGCTAGCTCATACCTCGATCAACCTGTTGGCTGCTTGGCTGACCTCCTTGGGAGAGCAAGGCAAAGCTCGTGTGAGATGGTGTCTTGCTGCTGCTGCCCCAGTAGGTCCTTCACACCCAGGTGGCTTACGCAGGCAGGACCAGGGGACAGAGCTGTGGCTTGGGACAGGCCTGACTTTGGCACTGGCTGGACACTAGCAGTCAAGTTCATCAAGAAAATCCACCAGGATGCCTGAAGCCGAGATGTGCTACAAGGTAGGAACATCTTGATAGGGTCAGCAACTCCTGGGGACTGTCATCCCAGGACACAAGAAGAGGAAAGGGCTTAGCCCAAAGATCTGTGTACCACGGATGTGACACGACACCAACCTCCAGGAGGTCCACGCCGCTTCCTTGCAACCGTTAGAAGCAGGCTGTGGGAGCAAAGAGGAGGAAGACAAGGGAAGACCTATGGATGTCATCTATCTAGGCTTCTGCAAGGCCTTTGACACAGTCCCCCACAACATCCTTATCGCTAAGTTGGAGAATTATGGGTTCAATGGCTGGACTGTTCAGCGGATAAAGAACTGGCTGGATGGTCACATCCAAAGAGTGATGGTCAACGGCTCGATGGCCAGATGCAGGAAGGCGACAACTCATGTCCCCCAGGGGTCTGTGCTAGGACCAGGGTTGTTTAATATCTTCATAAATGATATTGACAGTGGCACTGAGGGCACCCTCAGCAAATCTGCTGATGACACCAAGCTGGGGGGTGCAGTTGATATGGCTGAGGGACGGGATGGCATCCAGAGGGACCTGGACAGGCTGGAGAGGTGGGCCCAGATGAACCTTAGGAGGTTCAACACGGCCAAGTGCTGGTGGATGAAAAATTGGCTATGAGCCACCAATGTGCAATGGAAGCCCAGAAGGCCAAGCACATCCTGAGCTGCATCAGAAGAAGTGTGGCCAGCAGATGAAGAGAGGTGATTCTGCCCCTCTACTCTGCCCTGGTGAGACCTCACCTGGAGTATTGCGTCCAGTTCTGGAGCCCCC
>JAVSBS010002510.1:12817-40793 GCA_033124195.1 Coracias cyanogaster | reverse complement strand
AGTGTCTGTCTGAAGTGTCCGTGGTATTCTTAATGTCAGCCTCCAAGATAAATGCTGTCTTGAAAACAAGAAGAAAAAAGGTCCAGAATCTCCTGTGTTAACTGCAGACCAGTCTCTTCAGTTTTCTTTCTGATTTGCATTTTCAGTGTTGCATTTGAAGGCCGATGAAATATAAAAAGTATCTTGTTATTTAGCCAACACTTTACTATGCCAATGTTAACAGCAAAATACTGCTCAGGAAAGTGCTTGTCTGGATGTGTGCGTGTGAACTTTTGTTCAACCTCTGCAGGTGTTGAGATAGTTTAAGTAAGAGAAATAAGAGTAATTTCCCTCATGGTTTCATTCCAGTGGTTTATTTCTACAAGTTATGCCATAAGCTTCTTCAGGGGGATCTGAAGAGCCAGATTTATAAAGGGAATGGATAATTTCGTTGCAAAAAGACAAAACCAGCATTATGCATGTTAAGTTAAGGGTAAACAAATCTCGTGCTTCAGGGCACAAAATGATTTCCTGTTGGGCTCAGGAAAGATGTTTTTCTCCATGTAAAGCATTGTATGGTTGGCTAGACATATTACTAAGGGCTTTATTTATTCTTTTTCTGCCCTCTGAAGCATCAGTTTAAGAAGCTTCATTTTAGGTTATGCTAGAGGCAGGATGCCAGACGTTGTTATAATTTTACTTAGTATCAAGAGCCTGCACTATAAACTTCCTGCTCCAGTGGACCTGTGATGCCTGCAGATGCATAATGAGTCCCTCAAAAGCAGGCCAGACTCTCCAACCATGTAATCCAGCGTTGGTGGGCCCGTACAAGGGCGGAGCTGCTACTTCTACTCAGATGTAGGATTCATCTAACCCATTTTCCTACTATGATACTTCTTTTCGTATCTCCTGCTTCTAGCGTGCAAGCAGTTGCTGTAAGTGCATAAGATTCCCAAGAGGTGTTACAAGGGGAGCGGTGTTCAAGCACCTGCCAGGCACACCTGCATGCCCCAGAGCAGCTCCCATAGATGGAGCACGCAGAGTTTTGGGTCACTCTTTCCAGTGGAGGGCCAGGAGCATCCTGCCTGCTCTGTGCAGGGAAAGTGCCCGTAGCTGCTACCCAAGAACGCTTACGCACTATCAGGGTTCACGCTCTGCCCATCCTTCTGTGCCAGCAGTAAATCCAGCCTGTGACTTTAGCACAAAGATGGGCGGACAGAAAAGCAACTTTGAAAGTTCCCAGAAGAACTGCATTTGTGTTTAATGACTGGAATCAATTTCCTTTAAGGAAATGGAAAGGGAGAGAAATAACTCGTAACAGCCTTGGTTGGTTTTGCTTCTAAGTGGGCAGCCCATGCCGTTTGGTGGAAACAGAAGGAATCCAAATCTGTGAATCCAGCAAAAGCCACAGGAATGTAGATATGTGCGGTCAGGAAATTCACTGATAGGAAAGGGAAAGCTTTCAGTTAAAACATGCCCATATACCTTGTGAGCTCAAATTCAGTTCATGTGTTTGTCATGCTTGTTTTGTAGAACTCACCTCTTCGTGCCTGTATTTTGCACCCATAAAATGAGGGTGACAACACCACCTTTGCCCAATTTAGGATGCAAGCTGCTATGGCCTGGAGCCGTTGCTTTATACAGAGCTTAACACAATATTTAGTATAAATAGCCACAATGCTTTCCAGACAGAAATGATTTTGTTGAGAATAAGGATGAAGCAATTTTTCCCTTTTTAAAAGATTAGGGATTTTGTTGTTTTCTGACATTTCCTCTTCTTTCTAGCCTGATTGTTATGTTGAAACCTCTGACAGTTCCATGAGTTAATTGCACCATCAGACTGGGTACAGCTATTTTAGAATGATCTGAATTAATCTGCCGGGGGAGGGGAGGTCTGCCAAAACCAGCGGTTTTGTTTGGGTGACAGATGTTTGACAGCTTCATGTCTCAGGGTCTGTCATGGTAAGGATCAATCGCGTTGAGCTGTGGTTGCAGCCTTTGAGATAAAATCAGTTTTCAGGAGGGGGCCAGGGCCATCTCCACTGCGGCAATCTCACTGTCACCACTCGGTGACTCAGCCGAGGCTCTCTCTTCTCTGCACCAGTGCCTGCAAACGGGGTCGTTCAGGCCATAGCTGTGTGACAACTGGAGTAGGGAACACTGCTCTTGTAGGCATGGCTGAGCTGCTTTGGGTGAGAAACAGAGTTTATGGCAACTAAAACTTTACTGCTACTTTTCTGAGTTTGAGCAGGAGCTGGGGGGGTGATGGGACATCAGTCCACGCTGAAATCTATACTGACACCTTTTTATGCAGACCAGTTAGATTAAAGCAAGCTCACCTACATCTCGGTGTTCACCTCTTATAGCCTGATGAAAATTTTTTTTGTTCTCCACATCTCCATTACCACTACAGGAGTCTTCCTAGGGCCATGTAGACATACTTGGCCTGTGCAAGGATCTGGAGGGGAGTCTGTTTGTTCTGGACCCTTGGCATAGAAGAAGAGAATGTCCTTTGGCATGAGGATGTTGCAGAATGATGAGGAAGATGTTTCCTCATGCAGATGATGTCTGGGAGATTTAATACTGTCCATTTCCAAATGTTTGCCTTGTAGTTATCCCCACGTTCCATTTGCTACACGGCAGAACTGGGATGATCTGGAACTGGAAAGGATTTGGTTTGAGACTGGAAAATCCAGCTGCATGTAACAGGATTTGCATGCTAGAAAGGGAGGTGGCCATGAAATGAGATCAACAGCTGCTTTATTGTGAGGCTGCTAGTGGTTGGAAGAGGTGCCTTGTTTGAAGGTTAAATGGGTTACCTTTTTTTAAAATACATGTATATACTGCTTGAGGCATCTCTGTTATAATAAAACTACATATAGTTTTTGTAGAGAAGGTAGAAAGCTATAATTTCCTGAAATTTAAAACTTCTGAAAAGCAGCAGATTGCAATTTCAGGGGCACCTTGTCCTTAATAGATACAAATATTGCATCTCCATTGAGAATTGCTCTTCAAATTAGAAATTCAACCCTTAATCTTTCAATCAAACAGCACTAAATAAAAATAGTGTTTAACTTTTGCTGCCAGTCTTCCTTGAAATACAAGATAAAAAGGAGAAATTGTGTTGCTGGAGCCTTCTCCAGAAATTCCACGTTACTTTGTCAAAAGTATTTTAGTGCTGTAACGTGAGCTTCTGAATGGCAAATAGTTGAGCTTACAAGTCATTAAAGAATTCCTACCACATTTGGACCAAGGACCTCAACACCCCAGATAAATGTTACTTTAAAACAGGCTTTTGAGATAAGTAGGAAATAGGAATAGAAGACAAGGTCATCCTTGGAGGAGGTGTGTTTCCACGTGCAGTGCAGCTGAGGCCACAGGCCCCACCAAGACTGGAACATCCTAGAGCACAGCATGATACAATCACCAACTAAATGATAGTTCCTGCCTTGAGGACCTTGCAGCCCACACAGAGAGCAGGACACAAGGGAATTCCAGACCCCAGTTTGTAAGTGGGAAAACAAGGCACTCAGCAAAACTCACGCCATGAATCTGGTGTGTTAATCACAAGATCTTGTTTGTTCCTTCTGCTTGTGTACTACTCTTCTATATGGAAGCAGGGAACTTGTAGCCTCTAGAAAATCAGCTTCTTGTGTATGGGATTAAACGTATCCATCACTAGATGGCTGTATGTCGACTAGCTGTCCAGGCAAATCAACTGTGGGGACTCGGGACTTGTAAATTTATCTCATCTTCCTCTTTTCTAGTAGGCTGGACTCCATAGCAAAAACTTCATAGCGCAGTTCCCTCCCCAGCTGCTGTAAGCTGACTGAGAGGCCAGGTTTTCCAGGAGCCGTTCATTTCTGTGCAAGGCCCCTCTCTTTCTGAGGCCAGGATTTTGCCATTACTAGCTGAGAGAGATCCTCGCGGTTCTTGGCATGAACCAGGAGGCTTTCTCTCCTTCCCTTAGCCGTTCTTGTTCAGGAATACAAGGTAATGTCTTCTCCACAGTAGTAGAATGAGGCCATAAATGCAGCAGATGTGCCCACTAGGAAATAACTGAAATGCATGGAAATATCAGAAATGTCGATGTGTAATGGCAGTTATGGTTAAAGCTCTGCAACTCCAGCTGCTGCAATAGCTCCTGCAGCTTTGCCACAGCAAAGTAAGTTAAATGAGCTCTGACTTGGAGCTACTTTATGCCACAAATCAGGGAGGAACTTGGAGAAGTGCGGAGTCAAGAGTCACTGAACTTCAGCATAGCTTGGGCAGAGGGGAAAATTGACTGAATACATTTTATCCTTTATCATGTAGTGCTGTGCTGGATTTTTTACATGAAGTTAGTTCAGTATCTAAGAAAAATAAGCTCCAGGATGCAAATGTCTCCCAGTGTAAAATTTACCTGAAGGCGAAGGGAAATCATTAGATCAGAAACAACTCCTGTCTTTTTCTTCTGCCAAATTTTGACAATAAAGGATTCTTGCAGGAGATGTCAAACCGAATTTGTATTTGACTTCATTTTGCAAACATATGGAGAGTGCTCAGTGTATGATAGGAGTTGTCTGGAAAATGCTGTTCCAGGAGGATTGGGAAGCAATGAGCAGTTGTGCCAGGTGGCACGATCCAGCTCACGCGGATTGCTTGAGGAGTCGGTCCCAGGCAGGCAGGGTGGCTGCAGGGAGGGCAGGCGGGTTTGCAGCCCAGCGCTGGGCTCTGTCACGGTGTAGAAAGCTTCATTTCTTGGTTGTTTTTTTCCACATATTTCCACCCAGTTAAAATAACAATGAACAAAGCAAGTGGTTTTAAAACACATCACAAGATCAGCATTGTAAGAAGCAGTGCAGGCAGGAAAGGCTGTCGCAAGTAGAGTGAGACTGCTGCAGGGTAAAGACCCGCTCCCAGATTTCCAGTCAAGGACAGTGGGAGTTCTCAAAACCTGTACGTGCAGTCACAACAGGGAGCCTTCAAATCTTATTTATTTTTTTCAGGATGACTTCACAGGTGAGTTACAACAACTGCCATTAGAAGCCCGGCTGGCCCCTGCAGTGAGATCTGCCATAGGCAGGAGGTCTGCAGGAAAGGCTGGGCACAGCCTCGCGCTCTGCCTCTGCAAACTTCCCTGCAGTTCTGCAGGCTGAGTCCATAGGCCTTACCTTGGGCCCATCTTTAAGCTCCCTGGAGCAGGACTGGCCTCAGCAGGGCCTTAGCTTCTGACTTCCTCTTCTAACAAGTGTATTTGCCCCAAAAAGCTGTGGATGCCCCCTCACTGGAAGCATCCAAGGCCAGGCTGGATGAGGCTTTGAGCAACCTGGTCTCATGGAAGGTGTCCCTGCCCATGGCAATGGGGCTGGAACTAAATGATCCTTAATTAGGTCCCTTCCAACCCAGAACATTCTATGATTTATTGATTTTGCCTTTTCCTTACTGTGACTTTGAAACATGAAGACCCTCCAGGGAAGCAGCTGTTGAGTTCTTCCCACTGAAGAACCCCTTTATTCTACTGTGTAAGTACACACAGTAATAGCTGCTCTTTGTTAGCACTGAGAGAGCCCAATTTAGTGCAGTCTTGGATCCTTCTGGGGCTTGCACATCATCAAAAGCATTCCTTCTGTGCTCTGATTTTTCCTTCTTCAGGATCAGCACCAAGAAGAGATGGTGTAACTGCGGGCCATGTAATGGGCTCTTGTGTGCAGACAGATACAGCATCTTTTGTTTTGTTATTGGCAAGGAGAATCAAGTTGAGATTTGATTTCCGAAATGGAAAAGTTGTTTGCTTGTCTGAAGATTTATGAAACAAAAGAAAAATCAGATGGCTCTTTTGCTCGTTTCTTCCCAATTGCTCATCCAGTTCATTCTTGCTGCTGTAATCTCCCTTCAGAGTGTTCTGTTCTATCCACCAGTGTCTGCAGAAAGTCCTGGTGCTGTTCACGAGAGCCCTGAGGGTCTTTATGGGGAACGGGATAGTTACCCCGGCTTCCCTGCGCCAGCGGCTGCCAAACAAACTTCCCACAAAGAGTTTTTACTAAATCAGGAGGAATTCTTTGTCAGTGGCAATGAATTGAAGAAAAACAGCCCCAGAAAGAACCTTTTATCTGAACTCCCTCTTACTCTTCTGGTTTGGGGCAGAGAAACCAGAGCTTGGATGTTCTGGCTAGAGGCATGGAGATTTATTACATCTGCTGTTTACTGTGAGTGCAATTTTCTGGGAGTCTGCTGTGTGCTGAAAACAGCTCCATCTTGGTTTTTCTCCAAATGTATCAAGAGAAACCCACTGTGCTTTGTCATTGTACTTACTTCTGCATCTCGCCATCTGAAAATAATTTAAGCTGAAAGGATATGAATTTTGTTTGTGCATGGAAAAAAACATAATGGTTTCAACTACTGTGATTTTTGGGAAACAAAGATGACAATAACTTACGAAGCCAGCCTGCCTGTGTTATCTGTGGATTCAAGAAATGTTTAAAGCAATGAAATTTAGAGCCATTTTTTCCGTCGCTTACACCTAAGCAAGTAAAGTCAAAGGCAAGAATAAATCAGTGCAGAATTGTACCAAAGCAAGTAGTTTATGAAAACAGAAGAGGCTGGCAGTTGTCTTAAAGAGAAAATGACTTTAGATTTAAATTCAGTAGCAGAAGTTGGTGGCAGTCATGGTGGAAAGCTTGTTGTTTTGTTTTAAGCCTCTACTCTTCTTTCTTTTTCTTTGCCACTGTAGCAACTCTTTAGGAAGTAATATATACTGTAGATGAAGCTTGCTGAACTGGAGAATGGAGTATTTCCCTGGTGTCTCTGAAAAACCATGGAACAAATTGGACTGGGTATGACAAGCTGCACAGTGTTATTTTAGTTGCTGTAGATAACTGAATTTCTCCTTCTAGGCATTATGTGTCACTAGTTCATGTATTAGGAGTCAGATCCTGCTGGCAGCCACAGAAGTGCGTGTGGAGGATCTCCAGTGGAGACTCAGCGGTGACCAGAGAAACTTGAGATTTATCACCGTGCCATCTCAAGCAGGGGTCCCTCTCAGGGCTCCCACCTGAGCAAACGTGGCAGTTCGTAGCCAGGTAAAAACTTCATCTACTCTTCAAGGCTGTGTGAATTCTCAACTGTTTAACACAGACGTAATTTTGTACAGATCTATCGCAGTTATAGGGGCAAAGGACCCGATTTTCTGTTGTCCTGGCCCAGAACAGTTTGTTGGTTAAGTGATACTCCTGTGATGTTTTGCGGGTGCTGGTTCTTCTCCACATGCATTACAAGTTGTGCAGCTTCTTCTATACTTGTCTGTGTACTAGGAGGGAGCCTAGTGACTTTGAGCCGGAGCTGATCTCAAAGACATCTGAGCTCTTTTCCTGCTGCTGCCATTGATTTCTAGTGTGACTTCGGGCGAGTAATTCTGCACATAGGTCTGAGCAAGCCTATGGGGATGCTGCAAGCCAGCTCCAAAAGCAGCAGCGAGATAGCCGTGCGAGGGTAACGGGGCTAATTAGCCCCGTTTATCTGGACCCGAGTAGTGCACTGACATAGTGCCGTGCAGCGGGTGAAACTGCTTGCGGCAGCTATTAGACACAAGTACCTATTCCCAAAAACTGTTTTCACCATGCTCCATTGCACAGTGCAGGCATGTCCTTAATCTCTATGTAGCTCAACTCCAGGTGGCTCTGCTCATCTTGTGGTTTGTTACGAGGGGGAAGTAAAAGAGTAGTTACGTGTCTCACAAATGAGGGTGAGGGGGACTTAGCAGAAATACACAGTAAGATGTACCAGAGAATAACTCCCTGCTCCTCTGTTTGAACTGGGCTCTCTGAAGACAACAAAAGGCTCACAGACCATACTGGAAGAAAGACAGGATGTATGTAAGCAGTACTTTGAAAATTCATTAAAATAATTCACGGAAAGCCCCTTGGCCATATTTATCTTCATACCATTGGTCTGCTATAGCAGCGACAGTGTTTAAAAGGCAACACATGTTTACTTGTGCTTAATAGTTGCCTCCAGCAATTTACATCTGCTAATGCAAAAATGGATAAACTTGTCTCACAAATACTGGTGACAAGACCTGGCATCAACTTCTTTAGTACCTAAACACATGCCAGATTTTACGAATCGAGAACCAAGTATGCCATTTCCAAACACGGACTGCAGGAAGTGTATAGCCAATTTTTTTCTTTATTGCACCTCAAAGTGCTATTTCATTAGTGGGGTAAAGAACAAATTTGCTTTTTATCTCTTCCTTTACATTGACTTTTAAATTATGGTCCTGAAATTACCAACACTTTGGACTCGTGCGGTTTCGTATTAAATCTGCTAATACAGAATTATGTAACGTGCCTTATTTCAGGTGGATTAATACATCAAAACTGTCTGCATTCATTTAGTATCTCCTTAACAGTGTAAATGTATTTGACCTGGGAGAAGATTTATTTGTTTTATGTGTAATTGTGAGATGGCAAAATTTCTCGGATCTTTCACATACCTTTAAGGTCAACTAGAAGTTACTGCCACATCTCTCACCAAGTAACAATGGAGTGCAAAATTAAATATTTGCTGCCAGAACCTGTCACAAAAGGTAGCTCCGTGTGCAGTGTTCAGGTCGGACTGTTTGTTCTGCTCTTGAATTTGTTTTAAGGGTGTGCTGTTGTTTGATTTTTTTGTTTTATCCACTGTAAGACTATGAGGATTTCAGTTCATCGTTATTAAGAATAGTTGTTCTCTTAATTAATTGTAATTTTGGTGATCATACGTCTTGGGCTAAAAATAGCTACTAATGTAAAATTTTAAAAAAGCCCTAGTAATATATAAAGTGCAGTTCTGAGTAATTTTACCTGTAAATAAGACAGAGCTCACATGTAAGCAAGAGCTTACCTCCTGGATAATGCTAACTCAAGCACAAGTATGGGCGCACACAAGTCCATTCCCTTTCAGGGTGATCATCTGATTTTCCTGAATTACCTCCAAATGTGAGGGTCTGTTTTTGCAGAAGAGCACAAAGAATGTGGCCCAGAGGTATTAAAGCCCATCCAAGCGGTGGGACAGCGCCGGGACCTGTGCATTGCATCCCGCTGGTAAATTGCACGCTCAGCGGGGAAGGTGGTGGGGCTTGCATGTTCCCTGAGCTTAGAAAATGTCAGTTCTACATGATGGTTCGATGCTAATGCCAGAAATCAGGGGAGCAGCAAAACAGAAATGAGTTTTGCAAAGGTTTATACTTTGCTTGTCTTTATTAACTGCTGCTGCTGAAACTTTTAACAGCCGCTCTGGAAATTGGGCGGACAACAGGGAAAAGCAGCAAGGATCATAATCTTCTGAAGGACGCCATAAAGCTGAAACTAAAACTCCCACTGAATTACCTCTCTCATATACGCACACATTATAATAGAATTAGTAATTCTCATGATTCACCAAAATGACAGTTTCTTGCCCGGTGTGATTTAATGGGGTGGTTGTTCTCTGCCAAGGGCTGCCACCTAAAATACTGAATTTATGAGCTAGCTCACTAACAGAAGCTCTGTAAGCTCCCATTTTTTAAAACAAAGATCCTTGAATAATCTAGGCTGGTGTTCTCACATTTTGGAGGAATGGTGGAGAAGTAAAAGAAGTTGCATAGAGTAGATCTGCAGAAATGTTTCTGACATGAATACCCTTCTAATAACCAGTACAGTCATCACTATGATATTGAGGGGTGAGAGAACTGTATTATTTTTCATTTCTGTCTATAAGACTTTAATAAAAAAGCTACAGGAACTTATTTCTTTCTTCTGAAGGACTTCCACCAAGTGCTGTTAACCCAGCTTTATCTCCAGCAGGTCTGTTACAGTGGTATAAGAGACTGATGAGAAGAGGGAATTTTCCCACTAAAACGAGAATCAATCATCATTTTTCATTCTGTAAGACCTGCTCATACTAATGCAGTACTGCTACAATACAAAGAAAAATTGCTTCATGTTACAGCTTTAGTCACTGAGTCCAAATTGCCTCTGGAAGTTGCAGGCTGAGGCTTGTTCTCTAGGTGCTTTCTTGGGCTGAGCCGGGGAGCTCAGAGTGCGAGAGAACCAAGTCAGCTCCTTTTTGCAGTTGCAGGACTCTCATGGCTGATAATGGAATAAGCAGCATAACGGCCGTGGTTGTAAAAGCCAAACACAGCTTCAATTTTGGGAAAGATTGAAGTTGTTAGTGCAGGTGCTTGTGCTCTGCACCGTTGAGCAGTAAATCAGGGTAAAAGGTTGGACCATCAGGAAGGCGAAGGGTGCTGGGCTGGAGCCAGCTGCTTCCCAAGGGCCCAGGGAGGCTCCCCTGGCACCCTGCATCCCTGGGGTGCGAGTAGGGGCAGGGGCACTCAAGGGTTAATTAAAAGAATTTTGCAGCAATGTTCTTATAATAGCAGGGAAATGGCTGCAGTGACTGGAGAGGCTCCATCTACCTCCTGTCTCTGGGATTGCTAAAGGGACTGAGACAAAGTCCAAGCCTTGCCCTCGGTTCCTGCCCAGCTGCAGACTTTCAGAGACCCTGAATAGAGGATTCCAGCCCAGACTGTCAGAGGTATTTCAGCAACACAACAAGCTGTTGAGATGTGCAACATAATGAACTTTGTCACTGTAATGGCCACACCATAAAATGCGCACAGATTCGAACAGCATTTCCCCAGTGGAGACAGGTTTTAGATTTCGCTGAGATCATCACCTAGTTGACAAGCAGCTCCTTTAACGTAGGTTAATACCTGCTGGATCACTGAAGATTCAGGTACAGAGCTGTGCAGGGAAAATCTGTCAAATTATCTTTTTCAAGAAGCAGAGCCATTTATTACTTATTATGAGTTTTTTCTGGCCTGTTCATATCACCTCCACATATAGAGTGTCCTTTCACAGAACGAGCACAGGGTTAACCCAGGAACTGAGGCGGCGGCCATGGTCTTTGTAACGATGTCTTCCTTTTTATTTTGCTGTAAATGTATATGCTAGAAATTGATTCAGTTTTAAAGCAGGTTCTTTTATATTCTACATACATACAGCCAACATAAAATCTAATTGTGCTAACACCGCATCTATTATGACACAATAAATCCCTTAGTGTATGTATTGCATTCAGAATTGTATGTGGGACTTGGCTGAACTGAAGGTTTAGTGAAATAATTAACCATGAAAGAAAGGAAAAAGGAAGTGAAGGGGGTGGGTTGGTTGTCCTTCCCACCAGCTGCTGGTCAGTCTGCTTCTCTGTACCGTGGCAGACAAGCTATCTGACCTCATATGAATATGCGGTACAAGTACAAAATGTTGACATAAAAGCGCTACTTATCACCAGTGTTGTATCTAAGAGGGACTGTGAATTCATCGTGATTTATCCCTGCGTTATGTTTTATAGCTTGTCATGTCACGCGGACGTTTTGCTCTTGGTGGTGAGTAGACTGCGACTGCAATGTATGAGAAAGCTGTATCTGAACATCTTGTGTTCGTTAAGTGGAAGGCCAAAATAATATCTGTCCCAGTGCTTTTTTTTCTTAAATAGCAGCTCCCTTATTCTGGCATAGCAAAGGCAGCTCTGCAGTGTCCTCCAGCTGAAGCTAACACTCATTCTGTCAATACCACGCAGTATATGGAACTCCCCCCTTGTCCCCCATAGATTTATAGCCTACATCTATGTCCCTTGGAAAGTCCCACTGAGACTGCAGGGTCCTGGCATAGAGTTCTTTTTCTGCATTGCTATTGCTGAGCGGTAGGAGAAACTTTGACACGGGATAATCTTTCTATAATCAGCTGCAGGAGATGTTGGGACAGGTTACACTGAGGTGCTGAACTAATATGGAGTCAGGAGACAAATGGCATGGGCACCAGCTCTTATCACCATTGTTTTAAAATAACTGAACTAGAAACATTCCACTCCCTGTCTTTTATCTGCTTATATAGCAAATGTATTAGGGAGACAAAGGAGTTCTTCCGATGGTGCAGAGTATCTCGTGCACTCGGTGACGGTTCCAGCGAGCAGGCGAGTTGTGCAGAGGTGGGTAAGCTCCCTGCTCTCAGAGCAGATAGCTAATTTTCTCAAGTGTGCTGAGAAGCGTGCAAGTATAAAGCTGCTGTTGTCAGCTTTATGTTGTTTCACATAAAGTCTTTTGTTCCAGAAATGTTACATAAAAAGGCCAGATCATAAATTTATAGCTGCCCAAAAGCCACTCTGCCCAGGGAATAGCCATACCCAAGGAATTTTATGTTCGATCAAAGAAATGAAAGCTACTTCCCATAGCAACCTTGGCATCATTGATAGCTCTCAGGTAGGGAATTCTTCTTCAAAGCAAGAAATGTGCTTTAAAATATTTTTTATGTACCTACATGTCAGCTTCCATTGTGCAAACTGAGACCTCCGAAGTGCGTGAACATAAGACTTGGTCTCTTGGTCTCCATTTCATACTTCCAGACAGCAGAGCTGTGGACATGATGTTTTGGTCTGTCTCGTTCTTTAGCAGCCTGCACATTTTGGGGACACTTGATCAACGGCATCTGCCGCAAGCCAGGCAGAGAACTGGTGCCGTGCTGCAGCTGAGACACGCAGGCGTGAAGCCACGTGCTGCCGCTTGGAGCAAGGGTCTCTGCTCTTGACAACTCAGAAAGTACCAACAGGGGTTCAGCCTGGCATCCAGGGCATCACCTTAGACTTTCTTCTCTCTCTGAAAGGACTGAATTTTATAGCATAATATATCCAGATATGGTAACGAAGAAATGTATCTTCCAGCCTTTTGCCCTCACTCCTGGTTACTGAGTTTCAAGTATTCTGTTCATGCTCCTTCAAGGATGATATTAACATGCAGCTTATTTCACCACAGAGCTGTCTGCAAGTGGTTTCAGATGTGCACAGTTATAAGGAGCTTCAGCTCAAAACTGCATGGTTTTCAGGTCTCATTATTTGCTTCATTTGGGGTTGTTTTTTTTTTACCCCCTGAGGTGAAGTGAGGATATTTTGAATTTGAATTTCTCCTATTCTTTTTGTGAAGATATAAGCTGAGGAAAGAAGGGGGCATGAATCCAAGACTGGTCCCTTGTGATATAAAAACTCATTCCTCCCTTCAGTAATTTTCCAGCCAGCTGCTGTCCAAAATGTTCAGAGAAGTGTGTTCAGAGAAGAAGGGTGTCTTTAAAATAGGTAACGAGAGTTGCCCGATGCTCCTCAGAGCATGCTGGTGGTTGGTGGGAAGCCACCCCAGACACTGTAGGAAATGGGGAAAGTGGGGGAGAATAATTATTTTGCTGTCTGCTCTCTGTCCGGCTGTACTTGTTCAGGGGTGGCCTGATGACGATGGTATCGATGTCCTATGCACAAATGACATGAGCGAAAGCAGTAGTGGAGAATCCTTGGCACTGCAGAAACAGGAAAGGGGCTGGTGAGGTCTCCCTGACACAGGTCAAAGTCATTGAGTCTGGGACTTCTGGCATCTGATTCCTCTTCCTTGTACTCCTTCAGCCTCTGTGTATCCTTCATCCCCTGTGCCTCCTTCAAGGTACTTGCTTTTTTTGTAAAAACCTTTGGAATCTCCTTTCGAAGGAACTGGATATTATTCTATGCAGTTACTGAGGGTCAGTTATATTTTTAATTGCTTGCATGTGTCAGGTCCAATCTTCCTCAGTGAGCACTTGGAGGCAAATCTGACACAACGTGCTTCCCTCAGATTGCTTAACAGAGCGTCGCAGTGAGCTGCGCCTCTCCACAGGGCCAGCGGCGTGTGCCACAGTCTGCAAGGGTGAGGCTTCACCTCCAGCCTCCGGAGCTGGGGACTTGGGGATGGAAACGGGGCGGGTGGTGGCCACAGTAGCTAATGACACTGCTGGAGGCTTCTTTGCTTGGCTTGAAGGAGCGAGTCTGAGTAGGAGCAGCCTGGGCTGAAGTACGGACCAGTCCCAGGTGGCAGGAAGGTTCCTGCTTTCCTTGGGAATGATGAAGAAACTAGAGGGGCAGCACTGGTGGCTTTTCATAGAGGAGGGAGTTAAGGATTGCGGTGCCTCGGCTCAGTTGTGACTTGCTGTGTGTAACCCTGGACAGCCTTTGCCATAAAAAGTAACACTTCTCATATTTCATTACTCTTCCGTGTAACGTGCAGCCTTCTTCCTTACTTTTAGGTGTTGCAAATAGTTATTAATATTTATAAACTGCTTTGCTGTTTTCTGATACAGACCAAATGCCAGTGCAGCAGTCACTTGCAACTGTCTTTCGTTTGTGCCTTAAATAATTAGTGTTACTGTTCTGTTCCCTAGACCTACCCAATACCATGGCAACATTACTTAATTGTGGAGTCAACTGGCCCCCTCTTGAAGATAACCACTGTGCAGTGTAGTATGGCTTGACTTCCGTGTTGATTCTGGTCTCAGCACTATCAGGGGTAATTTCATGTTTTATTCTAAATCTGTAATAATTATAATTGCTAATTATTAAGCAAAAAGTACTGAAAAAGGGAAATGAGAATAATTAACTTGTCATCAATGTCAGGGCTAAAAACTAGGCTTCCTAATAGTAAAGAGCATAAGTGGGTTGTAATTTGTGGTGCCTTAAGAGATGTCACAGGGGGACACAATTCTAAAGAAATATACAAACAAGAGGCTTTAATACTTCATACATTTAATGGGAAAGTTCCACTAGTTTCAACAGGAGAAAGAAAATGATTGTGTGCCAGAATATTACTAAATTAAAATTAAGTGGGCTTAGAACATTACCTGTGCATATTGCTGACATTGGCTGGAGTAAGCAGTTTTGTATTAGCATCAGATAATTTTTTCAGTAGCATCCACCTTGCACATAGTGAGTTTTCCTCTTTTTTCTGGCAGGAAAGATGCCACGC
This sequence comes from Coracias cyanogaster, assembly GCA_033124195.1. Taxonomy (NCBI): domain Eukaryota; kingdom Metazoa; phylum Chordata; class Aves; order Coraciiformes; family Coraciidae; genus Coracias; species Coracias cyanogaster. The sequence goes on along the minus strand of JAVSBS010002510.1, from coordinate 25,999 downwards.
TGATTATTTTAATGTTACTTATCATTTGCGGGGCTATGAAGTTGTTGAAGCAATTATTTTATAGGTTGCTTTTTCTTACTCCAGACCAGAATCATCCATCCCAATTAGGTATAAATGCACGTACATGGAAACATCGGAGACAAACTCAGCCTAAGACAGAAAGCCAGCAAGGGGAATTTCAGCACAAATGGTCTAGATCTGGCAGTTACTAATAACAGAAAACAGGGCCTTGTATTGGAAGATGGCAGGCAGTCGTATTCACAGATACCACTGCCTGGCCTGCCTGAGGTGGGTATTTTAGCTAACCAAATAAAAGGGTAGGCATTATTTTTCATTTTACTCCTGCGAATTGCCGTGGTGTTACAGCCATGTAACGTGAGTTGACAGGAAGGGTTTTTTTTCAACCTGTTCCAAATCTTCTGAAACATCATTGACTCCAGGAAGGGGGAAAAGGAGAAAAGTCTCCCACCGGTATCTGTGATATGTTTAAAGGGTTATTTTCCATTCTTCATGCCTACCTCAGGACTGTCTCGTGTTCAGAGAATGCCAGCGCTTCTGCCTCTCCTGTTCTTCTGCCCAGAACATGGTGTTATTTCAGACAGACTGGGAGTTCTCCTAATTAAAGTAGCTGTTTTATTGGAGCTCACATCCAGTTGGATCCCAGATAATTTGGTCAGAGAAACTGGAATTGCAGGAAAACACTGAGTTTATCCCCACTCTTCATTTTTGATTGTCCCTCCCCTCTTCTCCATAATATTTTAATCTGACCCTGATTTGACCCAGTATAATTCAGCAGGAACATATGCAGCACCTTGTTCTGCAGTTCCCCATATGGCACAGTGAGGGAAGGAAAGCTGGTGCCAATTGCAGATCCAATTATAGCCAAGCAAGGTTGCTCCATTATTGCATTTGAAGCCATAATTAAATTTGCTAACCGTGAAGAGGTGCCAAACCTGCCATTTCTTTGGAATATGGGACATCTGTTTAGTGCTAATGCTAACATGAGAGGAAACATCAAAACTTCCATCAGTTTCGGCTGTTTCATTTCTTCATTAAAAAAACCTTCCAGTTAGTAGCTCCTTGGTCTCAGTTTTACATTTCTTGAGGCATTTCTAAACTGATGGTTGCAAAAGCTGTGGCTCTTGTGCAAGGCTGATCCCCTCTGGATGTGCAGAGGTGCATTAAGGCCGTGCTGTTCCAGAGCTAACGCACCCGCAGTGATTTGTGTGTGCACGTTGGGCTGATGTAGCCAAAGAGCTGCTGTTCAGCCGACGGCGCACAGGAGCCAGTGCGCTGCTGTATCCGTGCTCCTGGTCCTCCCTAGTCATGGTTCCTTAACAGATTTTCTAAGGAGTGGTGGGTTTTTTGTAGATGACAGCATCGAAGCGTAACCAAGTTTTGCAGTCAAAGGAGCCTCACACTATTTGCTTTCCCCTGCTCCAGCGTTGCACGGCCTTGAGTTTCTCCACTTGCCCTCTGCCCAAAGCTGCCTCTTTGCCTTTCCCTAAAGGTGAAACCGTCCCTCGACCATTGCACGCTCTTTGGGTGGATTCTAAAGCTCTTTGCTGTGTGTTGCTGGTACACAAATCCAGCATGGGACAGCATTTCTGATGGGAGACCACAGAAACCCTTACGCTGTGTAGACCTGTTAGACCTTTCTCTGCAGGCACAAACTCCACCAAATCGCTGCACAAAAGCAGAACTATGTTTTTCTTGCATTTGGCAGCATTAGAAAAACATGCGCACCTTAAAATGCCTTAAGTGGTGGTTATTCTGCCATGTGATCCATTGATGTCTGGGCAATGCGAGGCAGGTTCTGTGCCCGCAGGCCCTTTAGAGCCTCAAGTCTGTGGTGACCAGGTAAATGTAGGGCTGACAACCTCCGTGTAGTTGAGAACAAACTTAACAGCAAAGCAGGGGAGAGATGCCACGGCCCTGGTCTGATCTGAGCACGCTAAGGAAGAGGATGAACAGGAGCAGATGCAGAGTAGTGCCAACATGTGAAAGCTTTATGTTTATTTTAGTGACGGAGAGAAACGAGCAGCAGTTATAGTTACCAACCTGGCACAGCAATGAGAGTTGCCCCTTAGCTATCAGCATCCTGGTCTTGTGTGGGAGATGAAGCTCCGTGCTTTGACACTCAGTTCTGATGTCATTTAAAACAGACCTGATACGTTCTCTGTCTTTACATTTTTCTTCTTCACATGCTTTCTACTGCCCTTGCAGTTGTTCAGAGCTGCGATGACTCAATCTTAAGACAACACAAGTTGCTAAATGGAACATCAAAATACATGAGTGTGTTGGATGCATTCTCTTGTTACATTTTTCTCTCCATGAGTTAATGTTTCTATGAGTTAATGTCCTTATTGTTAATATACAGCCTTGTTATAAAAAATGAAAATACAACAAGCCTGTGTAGGAGAGAGAAAAAAGCAGCAAGGTTCAGGTAAAATGCCTCTAGAGATTCAACTGGAGACAGGATGATGGATTCAGCAGTTCATTCCCAAAATATATAATGGCTGTAAGAACAGGCACTGAAAATATTAAAAATTAAAACATGGATTTCCATTATTACCTTCAAATGGCAGTTGAGTAATTTGTGAGGTTTAGGGTTGGGAGTGCATATGTTATGATCTGGCCTATAAGACCATTTGCTGGTGACAGGTATCAAAATGCAGTGTAATTACACTTCTCATCAGACGTGCATGTTTCATAATCATATAACACTTCCAAATGCATTTTTCTTCTTAGAGTTTTAGAGAGAGAGAGGTACAACCTGGGACCCAAGAGACTGCCATACAGATATATTTATAAGTACTTCTAAGCATGCGTTTGGCTGGCAGCCTCAGAAGTGAAAAACCAGTGTCTGGTGGTTTGGAGCAGCTGCCTGGAAAGCAAGATTTCATTATTCTCTTCTCATCTTTCCCCTCAATGACTGAGTCCACAGACAAACCAGGTAACACCTTGGCTCTCAAATTCTAGTTACCCACCAGAGTCCTGAGTATTTAAATGGCAGTTTCTAAAATTCTTTCACAATTCTTTTCTGTATTAGATAAGATTTAAAGACTACACTGAACACGGAGCATTCAGCGTTACTGAATGCTTTTATGGATAAGGTCTGGGCATGGGTTCGTTGAGTTCAGAGTGGTTCTTGAGCCCTGTCCTGTTTCACGAGGCAGGATGTATCAGCTGGTTTCACCCAAGCCAAAAGTTTTCTCTTTGTCTCTGTAAAAAGCTGTACAAAGCTGCAGAGCACTCTAAATGGTTCAAATTAACCATGCTTTATTTTAATTGCACTAGTCCTTACAGAGACTGCTCTGAAAGCTGGCTATATGATACAGTTCTTCTCTTTACATTTAGACATCCGCGTGGAAAATCTCTGGAGCTGGATACCTAATTCAAATTGCTGGTGAGATGACAGACCAAGGTCAGTGCTTCCCTCTCTTCATTTCACAAATTTGAGGTTTTTCTTTTTTTTCACTTGTCAAAGCATTAGAAGAACACTAAGAAAAAAGAAAGAAGACTCGTACCAATAGACTGGGATATGAGCTTTTGTACTAGCACATCTTCTGTACTGGGAAGTGCAGCTGATGCTCCGAGAGCTTGGGAGGGCATTTTCAGGTAAGCAATATATCTCTGCCAGGTGCTCTGCTGTTCCTTGAAGGACTCTAAGTAATTCTTGGTATTTAGTTTAAAATAATGACTCTTTCTGATTGCGACTGTCTGGAAATCAATGATGTACCCTAATCCTGGATACTGGAAAGATTGGAGATTACATGGAAACTTGAACAGAATTCCCAACCAAAGAACATAAAGGTTTGATATCACTCCTCCTGCTTAGCCAGTGCTTTGCAATTTGCTTTCTGGGCTTCTTTCTTATCTTCATCTTAGTTATTCTAGATAAAGAGGTAAACTCTCAGTCTCTGAATTTTTGGTATTTTCTAAAAGGTTTTGTGTTCAACATTCTTTCATGATCCCAAATGTTTTTATAGCATCTTCTTTCTTGGGATACCTCAGGGCATTTTCCAATTCAGTCATGCCACTGCAAGTGGCATCTGTAGTCAATAGAAACCCGCTTTTTGTCGGCTATTTGCATAGCCTCAAAGCAGTGAGATTTTGTACTGTGTAGCTTCTCCCTTTAGATATTCCATACCTACTCTTCAGAATCCTCTCTGAAAGCCTTTATGATTCTTTCATGTGGTTAATAAAACTCTAAACTCTAATCAAACACAGTAAAATGTCTATGGCAAATTCATTTACAGAATATCAGAGGAATAAAAATAACGGTACAATGGTGCTATTTATATTACAGTCCTTTGCAACTCAGTAAGTTGTTCTTATGGCTTGGCCTGCTGTGAGAATAGGAGCTGATGTTGCCATCTGTTACTTTTAGGGAGCTCCTTTCACTCCCGTGTGCGTCAAATGAGAAGCACGCAGCTCCAGGTGTCACTCCTGGAGACATGAAGCAACATTTTCAAGTTCATAGTGCGTTATACAACAGCAGGGAGGGCACGGAGTTCACTGGAGCTTGGATGAAAAAGGCTGTGAGGGATTTTTGGTTTTTAAATGACCCTGCAAAGAAGACAACACACATGGACATTAATGTCTTGTCCATAAGTTCAGGCTTTTCTGCTCACCAGATATTTGTGAGTTGAATATTTGTTTTATGGAACCTCTGTCTGTACCAGTGCCAGGACCTAAAGCAGTGTCAATGCTTCTGAGCTCTGTTTTATAGCATACATCTACAGCACAGATTAGCTTTGGAGGCTTTTCTTTACCTCTGATGGCTTTCTGTTGATTGTGGGATAGTCAGGGGTTTGTAAATCCAGGGGTACACAGCTGAGTCAAGTGAAGCTTCTGGGGATATTTCCAGCTTATGTGTCTTTTATGTGACTTCCTGCAGTTTCGGGGAAGTGGCTCAGTCAGTGACTTAAATGATCCTTTCCTGTCACTAAGACAAATGCTTCCATATTGAATCTATAATGTTCCAATTGCATATAATGAATCACTGCGACCAGCTTGGCATAAAACAATATAACAATATGCATGAGGACAAAAGTATAAAATTATATACCCAATAGCAGTGTTCTATAACAAATTTCTTTTATTTCCAGGACATTTTGGAGTTTTGCTTGTGTTTTGTTTCAACATAGATTAATATGTGTTTTAAAACATTTTGCAAAATAGAAGTTCTAAGCTTTGACAAGCTTTACAAAGTAAATAAAAGAGGTTTGAAACATGCATAACATTGAACGGCGAGGTACACGCCATGCTAGATTTGGTGTGTGGTTCTAGCTAGAGATGAGCGATTTAAAATCTGGTGTTTTACCCCTCAGATCATTCATTTCAATGTAGCCATTCCTCCCCTGTGGACTAAGTGAAAGCAGCAAGGATTAAGCACCCTCTTGGTTAATGGGAATTAAATGATGAAAGGTTTTTTTTAAAAAACATTCCTCCTGTAATCAGGTGGTAAGCTGGTGATTGCTGTTGTTCTGCAGCACCTCACTTGGGTGACCTGTGCGAGCACCCAGATCAACCCTCCTGTTTTAGCTGTTGTGAGGCTTCAGAAAAAACAACAGCTAATGTCAGTCCAAGCAGTAAAACGTCTCATTGAAAAGGATTTATTATGTGGAAAGAAATGTTGCAAATATGGCCGTTTCTTACTGGACCCTCCTGCTGGTGGCATTTGCTTTTAAAATTCATTTCTAGCTGATCCTCGGGGTGCTAAGGAATTAACCTACAAAATTAATGTGTGTCTTGCTTCATAGAGGAGTTTTGGCAGGTTCACGAGGGCGGTTGGTGGAGCTGGGCTTTCAGGTGCCCGTTAGGAGCAGAGGCCCATTGAGCACTGGTGGGATTTCAGTTCCTAAATCACTCTTACACTTGTGAAAATTCTGCCTGTGGGTCAAGTCACACAGCAGCTAAGGGCTGCGAGCAAGTGAACTTTAAGTGCTAAAAAGTCCACAAAGTAGCCACTTTCTTCTAAGTTTTGGGGTTTTTTTTTCTTTTCTTTTCCAAAGAAACTGGCCTTAAGGCAGTATCCAAGTCAGCAGATTAAAAGGGATTGTTCACAACAGAAAGTCTTAGTAGGGGGAACTTCCCTGAAATAAGCTGTTTTGGGAGGAAGCCAAGTTAATAGTTTTTTATCAGTACCATTAGAAGGCAGCAAAGGTACTCTAATTACCAGCGCTTAATGAGCAACCCAGCACTAGATCAGGGAGGATAACTGTTCTGAGTCTTGTGGCCATTAAGGTTGTAGCTTCTAAAATAACTTGGGGCTTTCAGTCTTTTGGCTTTTTGATGCCACTTGCTTTCCACCAATCCTGCCATACAAGCACCACCCCCATAAGCCATTGCAGGTTCCAAACAAGCCAAACTTCAAGGCCCAGATTCCTAGAAATGAAACTTCAGTGTTTCAGCTGTTCACAAAACTATAGATTTTTTTTCAGTTAAAAATTAAAAAAAAAAAAAAGAAATCACCGAAATGTTGGTGCAAGAACATGATTTGACCAGATCTTCAGCTGGTATAAAAAGAGACCATTGACATCTGTCATTGAAAATACCATCTGAAGCTGAAGTGGAATTGCAGCCAAAAAACTTTCAAGTAATCACACAAGCCTTTAAGGGTGAAAAGCAGTAACTGTTTCCAGAATGCTAAAGACCTTTGTCTTAGGGAGAATCTTTAATTTGCTGATGACTTTCTGTATATTGGGTTTTTAGATGATTGCTGAGGTGATGTCAACATTCACTAAGAAAGAAGCTTCCAGAGAAGTAGTAAGAGATCTGCAGATCTCATCAGCATTGTTACTGCCATCTTTGGACAACGGTGGCCAGTGCATTCTTCAGCTGGACAGCCATGTCCCTGGTATGTCAGTTCTTGCAGGTTGCGAGCGGTCACGCTTCACCAGATGGCTTCACCAGGGATTTTGTTTGTTTTCACTTGGAAGGGAGGGGATAGAAGCACCTTGATTTAGTAGAAAGCTGCATGAGGAACAGAGAAACCTTTTTTTGTAAGCTTGTATTTTCTGAACTCTGATAGGTATTGGGTAATATTGTTTCACCTATGAAACTTTGCAAAATGAATTATCCAAGCTTTTGTTAAATTGCCTGACTGAAAAAAAGTCCTGAGAACAAATATCTCATTATACCAAGTAAGGTGACATTAGAAGAAAATGGATGTGATGAAGAACATCAAGAATCAATTTTTATGCTTGGAATTCGTTTTCTGCATAGGGAACCACTAAACATTGCCATAATTAGTGCATTCCTCATAAACCTATTTGCACATCTTTTTAAGGGCTGAATTTACCCTACGGTTACAGCTCAGCTTTTCAGTGCTCACCACCATCATCAGCTGCAGCCAGAATTTCAAGAGCACAATTTTGATACTGGCACCAAGAATGTGGCCAGTGCATTTCTCAGTCTAAGAAGGAGCTCACGGTGTTTTTTAAATTTCAGCTGATCTTCACTTCATTAAACAAAAATTAAGTAACCTGAGGGTTTTTTCTGGGCTTATAGGTATTCCCAGGACACTAAACCAAGGCCTGAGACTCACAGGCTCAGTCCTGGCAGTGGAAATAGGAAGATAACACAGGTTTTGTCATGTGAGTTTTCTGTGAGCTCCTCAAGATGGAGCATTGAATGCATATTCTGCCCCCACCCTGTCTTTGTCTACAGGAGTTAGCATTTGTAGTGTCACTCAAAGGGAACTTTTACTGCCCACTACAACCTATTTCTGTAGCAAAGGTCAGGTTTGTTATCTATCAGGATGTAGCAGCACAGTGGAGTAATGAGTTGCCACAATGAACTGGCCTTTTTACCTTCTGAATGGGCTTCTAAATCAAGTGGAGGGAGCACTGACTGAAAATCATTGGGTCTGTCTACTTGAAAGGTCATAGTCTGAAATACTGCAAGATAATTTCAACCTGGTTTATACAGTGAAGCTGTCTCTAGTACAAAACCCACCACCTACACCAGTTGTTCAGTTCTCTAGCCTTTTTGGGATTTGAGATGGTCATGGGAAAAAAGAAAGGCTTTTTTATTTTGTGACAGAAGCCACCACTACTTGCAATGACTTTCTTGAGAAAGTGCATGCTTCCTGAGAGTCCAAGGGAAGCTGTCCTCCTTGGCCAACAGTGGAGCTGCCACAGCCCTTCTGTGGGCAGTGCATCTTTCTAGGCCTTGCTTTCACAAGCAGTTTATTTTGTCTTGCTCAATACTCAAGTTAATTATACCCATTTCGTTCAGTAAAATTCAGTAACTGGTAAGTTAAGCACTTTATAAATACCACTGCTGCTTGATCTGTTTTGGAAGGGTGTTTGGTCCTTGGCATATGGATGAACATCCGATATTAGGCAAAAACTTCTGTCTTTCCTCTAACTCCTCTTTAGGGATAAGCCAAAGTCCATTGTCAGTAACATTTGAAACAAAATTCTGCTGTTTAAGTGAAGAATATCAGTCTAGACAGGGTCCAATTCTCTACCTGAAATAGGCTCTCTAGTGCTGTGTTATTTACCTTTATGATATTGCATCAATACACCCAGCTTTTTCCAGTAGCTATAAAAATATTTAGTTTTAGTGCTGCAAGATGATTCTGTGACTTGCAAAAATATCCTGAGCTCCTGGACCTGATAATTTCCCCTGGGCAAATTTGTCCTCTTGACAAAAATCCTTCTCTGATACAAGGCAATTCCACCTCTTTGGGGCAGGAGGCAGAGCTTTTCTTGGCTACTGGTCAAAGTAGCAAAAGTATTAAGAGTAAATTATTACCACAGACCTTTCCATCTTATTAAGAGTAAATGATTACCACAGACCTTTCCATCTTCCCTACCAAAAATCCACCAGGCATCTCTGAATTACTTTTTTCTTCACTGAATACAGAGCAGTGGGTAAAAAAAAAAAACCCTAAACCCAAAACCACATGCACCCCATGAAAATAAAACAGAGCACTCCATGTCTTACACGGTGGTCTCCAGAGGCAGGATGAAAGAAAAAGGAATAAACCGTGTCTGACAGATGTTAATGAAACACAGAGACTCACTTTAATGAAGCACTGGAAAGTGGCCTGTCTATTGTAGCTAGGACATTATAAGCCATAGAGAAAAAGGAAAAAGCACAAAGAATTTAATCTCTTTTCTAAAAAGTATCATTCTTTAAGGATGTTTGGGATAATTTTGTATAGTTGTCACAGAGTGTCTTTGTTGTACGCAGGCAGAAAGCCCAATCTCCTGAGAGGCAGAAGTGCTCTGATGACAGTACAGGTTCTGGGCACCAGCACAGCTCCATCCAGATCTCCTTGTGAAATCCTCCTGCAGCGACTTGGGGAACAGTTTCGAAAGGTCAGTAAGCACCACCAATTCCAAATGACAGTTCATGACTTTGGTTCCAAAAAAGTGGCTGGATTTTCCTCTGTTCTCCCACTGTAAGTTTAGAGTGATGCTGCAGAGCAGCTCTTCGCAGGGATACCCACAGAACCTCCCGCTTTCTCTGCAAAGGTACCTGCGCTGACAGGGGCCGCGGCTGCTCGCAGCGATACCAGACTGTGCCAGGCTGCTTGGAACTAGATCTTGCATTGCACACAGCCTGCTTTTGTTTGATCTGCCATCACCCAGGGAGATTACGATATGTAAACTTATTACATTTGAAACAATATTAGGAGGAATAAAATATTAAACTAAATGTAATAAAGAGATAAAGAAACATGCACAAGGTAAAATGCTGACGGTAAATGCTAAAAAAACCCCCAAACCTAACGAGTTGAGGGAACTTGTAGACCAGCAGCCTCAAGATTTATTCAACATTATTATATTAACTTCAGGATTTAAATTTGGCTTTTGTTCCAAGTAAACTCCTTAAGGAGTTGTGGCTAATTTTCAATGTATTTAAGAGTGTACACTGAGCCCTCCCAAAAGAGTAATTACATTAATTGCTCAGTACTGCTTCTGCTTGGACATATAATCCTTTTCTTAAATTACAAAGAGTATTCAAGACAAGACATCTTCCCTACACACAGCACCATAGAAGATTACCCTCTATGATTCCACCACTGCTGTTGACACAGTGGTCCTCTGCAAATTTCATGGTATTTATGGAAAGGGATCTGTTTATAATAATATGACACATGATCCCTACAAGCCTTGACTTTAATCTTGGTTAAATAGCCAAGTTATTAAATAGTAATTCCTGGTGCTGGAAAAACATCATCATCCCATGAGACAAAACAGGAATAGGGAATGTTTGGCATTTCAAAGCTAATTTAAGGAAGATTTATCACAATTAGAAAAAGAGTTAATGAGGGATATATGCATATTGTCTGGCTAGACGTGATCCACATTCTACCACCATCATCAGGGCGAAGCATAGGTTAGCAGGGCAAACTCCTGCCTTGTCTGCAAACACCGATGTGACTGCCATGGCACAAGCTGAGCATCTCCAAAGTACCCGTGTGAGAGCAGCTCTGAGTAGTATTTAATAGCCCAAGACAACTGAAATGTTATTGAAAAGGATAAGAGAATTTCTGTGGCTTAAGGCAATAAAATTAACCCTGCCTTCCACTCTGCTTTACCTACAGAAGAAATTATTAGGACAAATTTTATTGACTGCACTCGTTATTTCTGGGGGGAAAAAAAAAAAAAAAGTTTGTGAAAAGGTGAGTGCTGGCTTAAGTCTTCATGATTACCATGATTACTTTGTTTAAGCACCATCTCACAGGCGTTCTGCATCTCCTGCTAGAGCTGCCCTGCTGTCTCCATTGAACAGATCAGAATGCAGGTACCACGTTCAATGCCATTAATACTTTGCAGGCTCTAATCTCAAGCCTGCACCTGAAACTTCTGGTTCCTAGTGATTTTAGTGATTCCTGTCCATGCGAATACCAGGTTTTCCCTGTAAAGCTAAAAGTATGTGTTTATGTGGATGGACCAGTGGGTGAATAGAAGGAAGAAAGGAAAGCAAACAAGCAAGGCACACGGGCAAAACAGTAGAGGTTTTGAGCTCTCTCCAGAAGCAGGATTACTGTTATGTGAGAACGGCAGCTATGCTTGGCAAGAGCCGAGCTGAAATCCAGATCAATGGTAGAAAAAAGAGTTGGCCATGGAAAGCAAGCCATCTGATGGATGTGACAGAGATGGATATTTGAGAAGGTTGAGCCTAGTAGAGAAGGCAACAAAACATATGAAAGAAGTCTAATGTGTGCTAGTTTCCAGGAAAAAAACACAGTTTTAACAGCCATTCTGCTACAGCAGCAAGCTCCAAATAATGGGCAAGCACTGTCAAAAGATTTGGCTGATTAGATCTTGTCTGCAGCAATACAAAACACCCTGCTTCTAGAAAAGAAATTAGTAAAAGATTCTGATGTTCCAGATTTTATCACTGTTGGCTAGTTGTAGTTGAGGGTGAGATCTTGCAGAAGACCTCTTCAGGGTTTGGTTAAATAGTTTTAAGGTCTGATGAAAAGCCCTGGCTAGATTACTTTAAATACACACAACAACAATCAGTAACTTTAGTGTCAGTGTGAGCAGCAGATTTCGTTCAGTGTTATATTTTCCTGTGTGTTTTTCTTGGGAGAGGAAATAACAGAATATTTAAAATACATTAGCCCAAATTTGGAATACTTACTTTATCCATTGCCTCCATGTGGCAAATTATATTTCAGGACAATCTGAGTTAGATTTTAGAGCAAGTAAAAGGGTCAGCCTGAGGGTTTGTAGCCCCATCAATAATAGAGCTTGTGTTCTAATATGAAATTAATTCAGCACATCCTGTTTTATGTGGATAATTTAACACAGCAGCTTTTGAATTTGCTGAGACTGAAGGCCAAAGTCTCAATAAGTCATTTAAAACATTTTCAAAAAATTGAGATGTAGTAATTTTTCAGCTTACCTGACTCACAACTAGGTTTTCTGCCAAAACCTTGAAATAGAATCACTTCACTCCTTTTTAAGCCCTGCACTATTTAGAGCCTGTGCTGATTTAATTTTTTTTTTTAAGTGTAGCTATAAATCATTTGTTTTGACTGATAAGCAGGGCAGCAAGAAACACACTAGGTCTGTGTAGCTTCCAAGTGTGCTTACTACGATAAAAACCAGCTTGGTGCAAACTTAAACCCAAGCTGCTGATGCAGACTCTTAGAGGGAAAGCCCTCAGAGGAAGGGATGTGTGTAGAAGAAACGCAGAGTTGATTGAAACAAGGAGGTCTGAAATTAACTGCAGGTTTTTTAGTCTTTGGTACAAAATCAGGAGATGGGTCCTTTCCACCTTGAATTCTCCAGATGTGTCTGACCTTACTGTTCTACAACTGGTCAGCTGCTTCGATACGTTTTTTTTCTGTGCAGTCATCTAGAAATTTTTCAGGAAGGTTTTGCTTGTGTTTGTGGGATACGGTAGGTGAGATTAAAATTTCTCATGTGTTTCAAATATGTGTCAAGTAAATTTAAACTTGAAACAGTTTGATCTTTCATTACCTTTCTGTATTAACTCAGCTGCTAAATTCTTGTTGCTGTAGTGAAGGTGAATTTGCCCTTTCAGTACTTGTGCAGAACTAAACCCAGGGCTAAAGCAGAAGCACCATTCATCTTCTTATGCCAAGGGGAAAACGAGTCTCTGCCCCGTGGTCCGTCCCTCATTCCAGAAAATACAGAAAAGTTTATGAAGCTCAGAAAACAGCTGTCTTATTAATTTAGCATGTGATGGTAGTAGGGTAAGCAAATTATTTTTTAGGAAAGAAAGGGAAACTAAAGTGTATTCACTTACACCTCCTGCCTTCTGGTAGCCACTGGAGTGTCTTTAACAACCTGGTTTCTAGTCTGTGTTTGAAGTGTGCCAGTTCTCGAGTAAAGCACCTGTAATATCTGCTCATCATTTCTATTTTTTTAAAATCCTTCCATTCATTCTCATAGAAAAAGAAAACAAAGAACTCTCCATCCTAGAAATTGCTGTTTGATTCTTATATTTTGAAGAGATTTCACCAGAAAGGTGAAAAAGGTACAATATAGTCTAAGTGTCCCTAAGAAAATACTCTGGCTCTCCATTTTTAAAGAACAAACCTTCACTGCTGTTGTAATTGGGTAATAAGAACATACTCAGACTATCCTTAAAAGCATTAATCTAGGTTCAAGGCTGTAGGATGGCTTTTTTAGCTTGTCTCTCTTGTCTGTTTTTTTTTTGGTTTTGTTTAAAAGTTTT
>JAVSBS010002510.1:0-12717 GCA_033124195.1 Coracias cyanogaster | reverse complement strand
GCTTGTCGCTCTTGGCTGTTTTTTTTTTGCTTTTCTTTAAATCTTTGACATGGTTAAGATGGGTGCATTAGCTGCACGGTTTTCTAGCTGGAGATCACCTCAAATACATGAATACATCTTGGCCTTTGGCTGTATATACAGAGCATTTAAATCAGTTTTTTCAGATATTACATGAAGATATTTTTGCACTCATAGGGGAATAATGCAGCTCTGTCTCGGGTTCCTCGTCCCAGCACAGCTGTCTCTCTCTGGGACATGCTACAGTATGGATAAAAACTTCATATGCAAAAATTGAGAGGTTTAAGACCATAATGTAAATTGCATTTAGCTTTTTTTTTTTCAATGCAATTGCTAACGTGAGTTGCCTATATGCATCCTTGTACATCCAAGCATGCCATGATTGGTCACCCCTGCGCGATCTCACCTGATTTATGCACATATGAGTCACTGATGCAAATTAGACGTGCAACATTTGTACACTTTTTTAAATGTAGGTCACCTTTGTGAACAGAATGTCAGAACAGTGGCCCAGCCTGCCTTTGCCCAGCTGAGCATCCTGTTAGCCTGGCTCCACTCTGAAGCTGTAACACGCAGTACAGTAGGTTAATGATTGCGTGAGCGAAACTCCTGTTACCTTCCCAGCTGAAGGTTATCAGCTTTGACAGTGTTTGCTGATGTCCAGTGAACCATAAGCCATATTCTAAGAGTACTTATCACTTCACTGTCTTACTGCCAAGGCAATTCACGAGCAGTTTGTGAGGGAAAAATGGGAGCAAAGCTGAGGAGGACACATGGAACTTTGGGGGGCGGGGGGGAAGTATTAGGTGATGCTAACTCATCAAAATAAGGCATGAAATAGGCCATAAAAGAGATTAAACAATAAGAGAGGCATCATAGGGGAAGTAACTACAGCACCATCCGTGTCAGTCTGGTACATACTTTTCACTTGCTCCCAAACCTGCCTGATTGGAAAGGTGTCTGTGACATTCGTGCTCTGTTAGAACACTTCATGCCAAGAGATCGCTGTAGAGTTTCATAAATATTATTGAAGTCTCACAGAGTGCATGTGAGGTAGATCAGCAAAGTTAGCTCATTTTTTAAATGGAGTAAATTACAGCATAAAGAGGAGAGTGATTTTTTTATTATTATTATTATTTTTTCCAGAGACCACAGCAACTGAGCTTTAAAGCCAGAAGCAAGATCCCAAGACTCCTGTCTCCTTCATCCTGGTTTTATAACCTGCACTTCACTATCTCTGATTTAACAGAGTCCTGGTAAGTAATATCTGTGCTTTAAATATAATTCCTGATTATGAGTCAGATACGTCTATACTTGGTGCTTGTCCCTAAGCACTAAAAGAGGAGGAGGTGCTGCTCAGCAGGATTATAGTTGCTAAGGTTTTGCCAATCAGCCTAAAATATTCTTTAGTGGTTGGTGTCAGTTGTTCTTACTTTGATGCCAGCAGTATAGAGAAATATTTGGAAAACCATGGATAATAATGAAAGGTTGAAGAGCTTTCCATATTACCAAGCTCATGGATACCCCATGATTTCATGTGGTGCCTCATCCTGAGGGAAAGCTGATTTCTGATGATGAAGATAGTCCAAGGACACTTCTATCCACAAGAGTAGGAACTTGTGAGCATCGGAACTGTAGCTCCTATGAAGTGCAGCAGTGCTTCCCATGGCTACAGAAATGTGTATTGACTAGAAATAATAAATTTCATGTTAAATAAAGTACACATCAAGTAAAACATTTTTATTTGGGAATGTAGAGAGAATACCGAATGACTGTTTCTTTTTAGAGGTTTGATTGACAATATTATTGTCCTAATCAAAAAGAAACCCCTAATAAGTTTCCTTTTAAAAAGCAAATGGCTGAGCACTAAGATTTTCTGGCTGAAAACATAAAATCTGTCATTCTGTGGAAGGCGTATTTACAATCCGTCATTAGAAACACAGAAAGAACTGAAAAAATTACAGGGTAATAGAGATTGACTCAAGTGATAGCTAAATATTAAATATTAACAATGTTCACAAGAATGAGGGAAATTACAGAGGGCTTGCCAGACTGTGTATTGTCCAAAATGACTGACTGAATCAAGAAGTTAAACATCCCTGGGCAAAGCAAACTCTATACCAGCAAAGGTCGTTGCTGTTTCCTCACGGGGTTCAGCTCTTTCACTTTGCAGTTGAGCTGGGTTTTTTAAAATAGTTTCAGTATGCACACTTAAAGGTCTTGGTCTGTGTTAAACAAGGAGGCTTTGAAACCAGCCCTTCCCAAAAAGCTGTTAATGGAGACTAGCAGGTTATGAGACTATGATATTACTTGTAGCAGCTTTGCAGTGTGATATTGTGTGTGAGGGCTACGCCAGCCACACGGTGGTTAAAGATCTGAGGTTTAATTAGCCATATTTTACTGGGCTTGCCTTTAGGCCTGAGAAATAAAAGGACTGAAAGAAGAACAAAGAAAAGATTTTTAATTTTTTTTGTCTTCGCTGGGAGCAGTCTGGGGCTCGCAGCCAGCGTGCTCTGCACTGCTTCTGTGCCGCTGCACCTATTCCCATTGTGTTGCTGTTTCAGGTTGTGCAGTAGAATTAATTTCCTTTATTATATTTGTATTCCATTGGCACGGGATTTACTAAAAATCCGGAACTGATGTGAAACACCAAGAAACTAGTGATCACTTTCCTAGTGTGTGGGTAAACGTACATCTATATTCAGAAGTCTGCTGTCAATACTGCACAATATTTCGTATTTCCTGCAATTGCTTTGAGCAACAGGAACAGCAAGAGTCTAACTGCAGCTCAAGTACCCTGTTCACAACGTGATGGTGCAGTGTTAACCGAATCAAAGCTAAGACTAAGCTCTACTTGAAGTTATTACCATTCAGGTGAGACCAGTTAAAAGGGAGCACAGATTTAGAGCTAGTGACCTTGAGCTGCGAGTGCTGTATTATCAGATGCAGCTGACTTCAGATTTGGCTCAGCTGAGGGGTAGGCACGAACTCACAGTAAAGAAATTATAAGTAACAAGCCACTGCATGAGAGGCTCCATCTGCCTTGCTTTCAGCCTTCATTCCCCACAAAATCAGAAAATTGATGGTAAATGCACAACATCTTATCGTCCATGGGTGGTTAGAGAATTCCAAATTGAAAGGGGCTGAGGTTATTCTTGCCTAGCAGATGAAATGCTAACTTTATTTCAGTGCATTTGTGTATAGCAATGGAAAGCATAATTTATCTGGGATGTCAGGAATGACATTGCTTTTCATTAACCTTAAATAACGTTATGAGGCTTTGCTCTACTACTATGTAGGCACATGTACTGTCAATGCCTGTGCATATATATAGACAGAATTAAGACAGCGTTGGAAATTCCTCAAAACCTTACTAGGAGAAACCTGTTAAGAGCTTATAGCAGGTATTTATTTTATGTTTTAAAAATTCAACAGACTGCTGTTAATCTGCCCTGTGGTAATCCACAGAATAGTGATTGAGCCAGACACTTAGCTGGTGTAATGTAGTGAAGCCTTCCTGAAAGCAACAGTCAGACTGCTACTCTAAGATGTAAGAGGCTTAGGCTCAACTCCCTCCTAATTTACCAGAGGTCTCTTGTGTAACCTTGGGCAAAGTCCTTACATCTAGATGATAAGAAAAGGGTTTACAAGCATCAAAATTTTGAACCCTGACGATGCTCAGACTTCCTACGTGATGCTAAGGAGAGCAAGGCTCATTAAATGGAATGCAAAATAAAACTCGCAGTGGCTGGACACTAAGGAGGCACCCTCAGCAAGCTCACGTGATTTCTATATGGCCTTAGGAAGCCAATTCTATGAAACAAGGTATAATCCTACATATTTCCAATGAGAATCATCTGGTACTGCTTACATCAACAGCAAAGCACCTAGTTTCTCACTGCTCCTGAAGACAGATGTGAATTAAGGGCCACACTATTCAGTTCAGTCATGACAAAAGACTTTGAGGGCAGGCATGGAAGCAAAATTTTCCAGTCTCTGGTCAAGCCACAGCTGAGAGCACGTTTCAAGCATCAGATCTCTAGAACTAGGCATCAAAAGAGGGACTTTGGAGAACGTAATGACTCTAACATTTAATTTTTCTATTGTTGCTTCACAACCTCAGTAAGGAATTGGAAGGTAAATGCATTAAGGATCATAGAGCGTTCAGTTACTGTAGCAATGAAGACCAGGTAAGTAGCTAAAATTAATAGATGCTGTCATTTATAATTGAGAGTTGGAGCACCAGAGCGCATTACAAGTGCGTATGGTGGGATGGTCTGAGCTCTTCAGCATGAATAGTCTGATCTCTGATCCATACAGGTAGAGCTGTCTGGGGGGCCATTGTATGGAGATGTGCCAGACTAGAAAGGTCTGCCCTGCAGGCAAGACTGCAGAACAGGCATCTTCATAGCAGTGATGCAAATACAGGATGTAGATGTTGTATATAAGCAAGTAGTCAAGTGAGCAGTGATGTCAGTGCCCTTTTTGTGGCTTTGTGTTTTAGTTCATGATGGAATAAATCTTTATTGTGGACAGAGTTCCAGGAATAAATGGATGGAAAACATTTGAGGAAACATTCTGTCATAAGAAATGCAGGACAAGTGGGCCTGGTAACAGTTTTAGAGGCCAAAAGAAAATGAGAAACAAGCAGGAGAAAATATTAAATAAAATTTCACAGATGGCAGCCCTTCTGTGAAATTAGAGAAATGTTTCAGGCCAAATTCCTCAGAATCAGCAGAGGACAAGTATCGAAGGAAGGTGAGTGTGTGAGCATGCACATAGCACATCAGGAAACAAGTGTTATGCTTCCCACCTGCAGGATACTGCTTTGTTAAATGACATCTACCATGAACTGAATAGTTACGTGCTGTCAGTCACTCTTGATGTTGACAGCATTTCCTCCAGCCCCCTCTTCCCATTTGACCAAGGACAGGTATTTCAGCTTGTCTGTACTTGAGTTTTCACCACAGCTGTCACTGGGGAATGATGCACCGACGTCAGCAATGTTGGAATTTTTTACTGAAATATTGAACACAGTAGAAGAGTATCAAAATTATTTGAACTGTTTGTTGTGAAGACAGCTGTGAGGAAGAGCCTCCAAGAATTGCTTTTTCCGCCATGATCCATATGTCAGAGATTTTCCCATAGTAGATAGACTGTTACACCAAGTCTGTTGCTGCTTCCTAATGTGGTTAGTTCTGAAAATGAGCAAGGGTTCTTCCAGCTTTCCTTCTAACTCAGGACACTCATTTTTCCTTGCAATGACATTCATTTATGTGCACTCCCTACTTCTGATCTTGTGAGCAGAAAGCCTGCTAAATAGTACACATAGCTCTGCTTGAAAAGACACATGAAATTTAGAGCCAAATTATACTTTTAACCTCTCAGCTTAGAAGAACCATAATCCTTGGCTTTGCTTTGCTGCTTTCTGAAAACCATTGCTGAATTTCAGCACAAAAGCAGTCTTCATGAAACCGGGCTGGAATCCAGCAAACCTGGATTTGCTCAGATTCTGCTCTGCCACAGTCTGTGTTGGTTCTGGCTAACCACTGAACAACTGTCCTGGCAGGGAGAAGACGGACATGGGTATTTGCACTGCTATAGAAGTAGGTATCAGAGGTCATAGGGAGAGGCAAGAGGAGCGATTCTTTACATGCTGGATGGTGCGAACACCTGCTCAGGACCACCAGTTTGGACAGGAATTCTATGCTTGAACAATCCCCGTTACAGAGACAGGGAATGCCTAGCAGAGTTCGTGCTGGTTTGGTAGGACTTTGTGCCATTTACCAGCACCTACAATGAATAAGGAAAATACGCCAGCTGCAGAGCAGTGACCATTTTTGCCTTTTCTGCTTGTCTTGAAGTGAAGGACCAGTTTAAGATGGCTGGAGCTCTCCCACACTTGCTGTATTCTGTGCAAAGCCTACTGTCAAGAGTTACCGGTAGTTCAGTACAGGTTGTTCTCATCAATAAGGACAATGCTGGGCTCTGGTTGACACGCTTGACAAATCACTGTCTTCTGGCAGTCCTATTTAAAGGAGCTTTTGAGATCCAGCAATAAGTAACTCAACCATAAATGCCACACTTGTCTCAAAGTGCGATTTTGTGTCAGAAAACGTTCCTGAAATTTCCACTTTGCCTACAGGACATGTGCTAGAGCGAGCACGCACAGCGCATCCAAAACTGTTCTCTGCATTTTGAAACACCGGTGGGATTCCTGCAGTGTGTGAACTGTACCTTTTAGACTTAATGAGAATTGTTTCACACAGCATTAAATTACTGGTAGCTGCATGGTCTTGCAAATGCCAGTGCTCCATCTCCCTGGGTAAAATGTACCGCACAAAAATGTTTGACAAAAACATCAGTGTGGAGATGCAGCCAAAGCAGTGAGTATATTTTGAGGTTTGCAGTTGTTCTGAGCAGAGATTCAGAGGTTTTTACCTTGAGTTTCAGAGGAGCAACCAGCGATAATTTCACCCTGCTCCATCCTGACACAGGGGATGTACCTTCTGCAATTTCTGTCCTTACTCAACGTAATTACAGAGAGCTCAGGCTCCGTGACAGGTCACTGTACAACCTGTTCGGTTTATATACATGCTGCAAAAGCCAGTGAACTGCAATGCAAAGTAAGAGTCTGAATTCCATGAGAAATGTGTGTGATTCCCCTGTTGGAGGCATTTGAGGCTTAGCATAACACAGAGGTGACAACGCCATAAATCTCCATTTAGGCCGTGTGCATTAATCTGTTAGCACTGACCGTGCCGAAGCCCCGTAGGTCAGAGCCACGCACGCTGGACAGGAGTCACTAACCGTGCAGAAGTTTGGTGGAAGTGAAAGAAATCCGAATACTTTCTTCCTCAGAAGGCGGCTCAGTCCAAACATGGGCAAACTTTCTGAACACTCTCTGTGTTCAGATTAAGAAACCGGATGAACATTTGCCTCCCTTAGCAACAGGGAGGGATATGCTGCAGCTTTCATTGAGTTACAGCAGTGAGACCTACATTTATTTGTTTCTTCTATTGCCTGGCAGATATATAGCTGATTCTTTCCACTTAACAAATTAGCAAAATTTTCTCTACATCCTCTGCTCCGATGGTAGGAAAATCACTGCCTTTGAAGTGGGTCTTTTGGTAGGTCCCCATAGTTCTGTCTCCACTATAGGAAAGAGGTTTTGTTTGGGGTTTTTCTAACTTCCTGGCTCTGAGGCAATTAATGGGTGGTAAAATCTACTGCTGGCGGGGAAATTTTCCAAAAAAACCACCTGTGATAAGCAAATACTGATTTGTCAAAATCAAAACTGGTCCTGGGATTCTCTTGTCACTCAGTTCTAGTTCTGAAATTGTCAATGTATCTGGGTCTGCATTCCCCAAATGAAACCTAATGAGTTTTTTGGCTTTGAAGTATTTGGGGATTGACTTGGATGAGAAGTGTAGTTTGAACTGTCTGTTAAAGCAAAAACAAACCCACGAGGGAAATCCTAACATGGGCAAAACACCTTGTCATTTTTCAGATGATATGAACACATGAAAAAAACACAAAATGGCTCATTCCGAAGAGGATTATACCATAAATTACATATGTGTGTTCAGCTGAAAACAAACAAAACACACCAACCCTGTAACATTTCCTTCCCTAGCAGAAAACCACCAGAAGAGAGACAGAGAACCTATATCCAAATGATTCTCTTTAATAACTAACTGTCTACTGAAAGACCGTTTCCTCAGCTCCACTAAGAGATGTGTATACCAGCATGACAGATGAGACTCGGTGAGACTTTAGATAAAGACTCCTGTGGAACAGCATAATTGATGGAGAGCTCAAAATCATGGCACTGGCTGCTTCTTGCTTTCCTTAAAATCTTGACCTTGGGAGCTTTTCAGGCCATGCCTGTGTTTCCCTGTAATGCATTTATTTGATGTGAGCCAACATTTTTCTAAGCTGCTTTGTCAAGCGATTGAAGTTATTAGTAAAATTTTGACAACATTTGCTGTCCCTTAGAAGAGATTAAAATTAGCCTTTTACTTCACGTTATCTATATATGCTGAGTTTGAGCAACAATAATTGCAGAGTATCCAGCTCATTCTGTCATTTACCTTGGCATCACAAAATTTTTTTAGCAACCTAAGAAAATAGCAGATTTTCTTTTTAGAGGAAAGAGGAGTAAAATGAACCCAGCAAAAGCTATAACCCAAATTAAGAACACAGATTTATAAGCTTCTTTACCTTTAAAAACTAGACAGAGCAAAATCTGTTGCTATTGTTATTTTTATCCTGAGAAGTCACCCCGCACTACAATATACTAAATGGCACTATGTGCACTGCTCACTGTAAAACAGCTAAACATCCACGAGTCATTTGGTTAATCATTTCTGAGTTTTTATGCCAAGCACCTGCCTTTTAATTTGCTACAACCAACCTGAAACATCTGTCAATTTTTTTTCCCCATGAATTAATAACTCTGTAATTAAAATCCAGCAGAGAGCTCAGCTGAGACTCCTGGTTAATTAGGACAGGAGATAGCCATGCGAGCAGCAGGGCACTACAGTACGTGGAGAAGGCTTGGATAGGAACCAGGGTTCTGGGGGGGACACGGAGCGACCGGTCCAGGATTTAACAAAGAATCTTTTAAATATTTGTTCAAGTAGCCAGTAGGTCTATTTGTGGGCAATCAAATATTTCTGAAATTATTTAATCAGGAGGCAGTGCCTTACAATTATTTTCTTTAAATGTTTATTTTTAAAGGATGCGGTTTTAGTTATTGCTGTTCTCCAAATACTAAGAAAATGAGAAGGAACAGTGCTGAGCTAAGCTCTTGCCTAGAGCTGTTTTGCACTTACGTGGCAGTGGGAGTGTCACAAAGAGAAAAATGATCTTCTTGGTAAAGGCCATACCTGCCACTAATGTGCAAAGGTTGAGGATTTTAGTTTCTTTCAGGACTGCTTTCTACCCTGATAATTGCAATGGTGTCCAAATAATCAAGATTGTTCCTGGTACTGAAAATACCAACTTGATTCAGGTTGATTCCTGCAGCTTTCAAAAGGATTCTTATACCACACACTGGAGACATGAGGATTTGCGTATTGGTTTTGTGCTTTTTGTTTTAAAACAGGAGACAAAAATATTTCTGGTTATATCACATTTTAGCACACCTAGAGATGGAAATGTCTATCTGAAGGCCTCATCATCTGTCCAGTATTTTTTTAATTTAAAAAATAATACCACATAATTTTTCAAGCTTGTTCACTTGAAGGCAAAGAAATTTTTATGGCAGCTAAGAATCAGATACTAAATATTTTTATAATGAACTTCAGTAATTTGAAAATAAAATTAAACTAAACTTGTGGCACACGGTCATGTGTACCATATGTAATCTGAATGTCCAAGAAAAGAAGTGTCGATATCTTAGAAAGCATTCCTGGTTTAACTGGACATTTTTTTTACTACTGCCCAAATTCACAAAGGGTCCTCTGTGAATTACACTTCTTTAAACAGCCTCTAATGCGATGAGATGTTTGCCCAATTCATATATTCTTCATTGTCAGCTTCAATGCAAGCCAGTTTTTTGCCATTTTCCTTTGCAGAGAAGATGATAGCAAAGCTCCAAAATGCTAGTTTGCTGTAAGTGTGAATTACCAAGTTCATACCTTATTTTCCATTTTGAGCTTGCTCTTTATGCAGCAGTGTATATATATAGCAGTCACATCCCATTCATGGGAAAACGATCTACAATTCCTGTCATTTAAGATTCAAGGAGTTTTTTATTTAAGTTTTCCTGTGAGATTCAAGCAGAGGATTCTACCTTCCAGTGGAAAAGGTATGTTTAATAATTAATCTCATACAGAAAAATTGAGTCAAGACTCATGATATTCTGCCGTATAATAGTAATTTCATCATTTCTTTATAAATCTAGAATCCATTGCAGGAAAATACGTCTCTGGAGAGAAGCTGGGGGAATTGGATGATGCATCTTTGTCTCCGAGAAGGTGAACTCGAGAAAAGGCTTTGGTAAGCTTCCTAAATATACAACAGAATATTTATCTCCAGCCTAGATCCAGGGGAAAAAGGAGGATTGTTTCCTAAAAGGAAAGGAAGGAGAGACAGGAAAGCTTTTGGATTAACACCACATCATGAGGATAGAATCCCAAAGGGAGGTAATGTGTCATATCTTTTTTTTTTTAAAGTGTGAATACATGTAAAAAACTTGTATCTGAAAGAATTTACACTCACTCATCCTTAGGTAAAACAAGGCACACATGATTTTAGTTTCAAATTAGCTGTGACTCCTATAGTGTGTGAATAAAAAAAAAAGTGGTTTTCACTTGGAATTCTCAGTGAATTAAAAGGGGGAGAAATACAGATTTGTCCAACTTCACGTGAAGGTCCCAGGGCAGTGCCAGTGCTGAGGCTGTGCAGCCCGGGAAATGCCACACAGGACGAGAGTGAGAAAACCCGACTGTGATCCACTTGTCTGTCCTGAAGAATACCACATCCCCAAAACCTCTGCCACCTTTCGAGAGCTTTGCATTGCAGGGACAGAGAGTTAAAAAATTATTATTTCAAGTGACAAGAAAGCATTATACTACTAAAGAGCTGCATCTGAACCACCCAGCGTATAAGAGAAAGCCCAAACTGGCTGAGGGGCTATTGCCCTTTGGAGAAGCCAGCCTTCCCTTGGAGTAGCCACCACAGGCCAACTGGGGCCATTCCTTGAGCAAGGTTGCCCTCTTCAGGCCATGGCCACCGCCCTCCTTTGCTGCCAGATTTGTTCCCTTAGCTCCGCAGGCAAATTAAATACGCTACTAACACAAGAGGGTTTGGATATTTTTAAAAATAAAATAGTAATTACTTAAATAGATATTTGGGGACAGCTCTGTATTCTTAGTGAGGCTGGGTCCCAGACATTCATTTAATTTGCCCAAATAGCTCCCGATTAGGTTTGCTGTTACCTGAAAGCAGTGAGCTAATGGAGATGATGCCAAAGGGATTTGATTTAGCCCTCTAGCTGTTTGTTCAAGTTAAGCTACCAGCACACGGCACAACCAGCATCTGGTCTAATGAGCTGCAGTGAGATCCTGCTGATGGTATCTTTGTTGTACTGGATAACAAGGAAGAATCACACTAAAACAGACTTCTGCTGAAGACTGTGAGAGTAAATACAGCTCTTGGGAGATACATTGCAACTCCTCACCTAATCTCTGCTGAATAATGACCTTTTAGGAAACTCTTATTGCTTTTAAGCTAAACCAGAAATCATCACCATGGTTTAGTTTTCGTATCGCAAATAAAAGCTGATACAAGTCAGTATCATAACTCAGCTTACTAATAAGACAGCTTTCAAGTATTTCACTCAATGTGCTCTGTGTGTGATTCCTTGAGAACAGGACTGAAGACTAAATAAGGCAGTGTGATTTTAGAAAGCCCAACTTACTGATATATCACTCTGAACTTTAACAGCAGCAAAACTAGGTTGAAAAACAAATCTCTGCATAGCTATAACAATTAGGGATGTGATTTTAGATTTGTAATTGACGCAGCAACATCAACAGAGTCTCTAGTGCAAATGAAAGTACATTGACAAGCCTGCTTATGTTGGTATCATACATGTTTGCTCAAGAGGCAGACATAAACTATGCCAGTAAACACTTCTGTTTCAAAACATTTTGCAAAGAAACTAACCTTTTCCCACTTTCTTTCTGTAACGTACTATACATGCTTGCAAAAGAGAGAAAATGTCCCTTAATAGTAATAATGACGTATAATACTGTACCTGCAAAATAGTAAAATTGCGAGGAGTGCAGCAGGGCCAGGCAGGCTTGTTTCAAACACAACCTGAAGCCCACTAGGAGTTCAGAGATCTAGACCAGTAGCTGATTTCTGTGAGTAACTTTAAGCAGTAAATTCCAATGAAAAAAAGGCTTAATCAGATTTTTTCTCCTCTGAGTAGCTCAATAAAATACGCTTTCCAAAACAAGATCTGACTCACATTGCAGGTGTAACAAGGGCCAATTTAAATAGGCCCTTAGTTCGGTTTTGGTGCTAAAAGAACAAATGAAATAAACACCAAAGTTTAGAGGAGGGCTTTCAGAATTCTCCAACCAAGATTAAATACACAAACTCCTGTTTTGACAAATGATGTCTGGCTTATTATCAAATGACAAGACTAACGAAGTGTGGAAAATTGAGATGTGTTCATTACTAACAGTATCAAATGGAATCTCACCAAGCTGTGTGGTGAACTCTACCCATTTACTCTAGCAGGAGCAAGGAAAAGACTCAACTCCTGCATTCACTGGACATAATCAACTTGCCTAAAAGTTCTTGTAATAACTCAGTTTTGTAGAGATACTTGCAGGGACACAAGAGTATGTTCTTCTCCAGCCTTTATCATAAAGCCACCCAGTAGATGGGGCCACAGAGTTACAGAAAATGCCAATGAAAGTGAAATGAGTTTCTCCTAGGAAAAACCTCATCATCAGTGCAAACAGAGCTTTGTTAATTCGTGAAATTCTAATGTCAGGCAAATAATTTATTCAGTTATGTCAATGTTCTGACTGTATGACTGATTAAGCTGTACTCAAATGCTACTTAATATGATTCTGTATTTGTTTGATACTGAAGTAATTACAACTCTCAGTCAACAAAAATTACAGCTGAGGTTTTAATTTTCATTCATGCCACGTTTGTTCCCAGGTATTGTAT
>JAVSBS010002509.1:0-21044 GCA_033124195.1 Coracias cyanogaster | reverse complement strand
CTTATTCTCCTCCCCCTTTTTCCCTGCTGAGGGAGAGGAAAGGGGGGCTGAGAGAGTGCCTTGGTGGGCACCTGGTGCTCAGCCAAGGTTAACCCACCACGATGCATAATCTGGCCAGAAACAGGAGTATCCATTAGCTTGGGCCAACTGGGCAGAGGAGAGCACGCACTTCGCTGGCACTGGCATCCCCTGTGCAGTTTTTTTGCCATTGCTCAGGAACTAGACAGCACCTACAGGGCCACTGTTTGGGAGGGAAATGGCAGATGGAAATATCCTGATGGTCAACGTTATCTAAGAGAAATCACATCCCACTGCCTACAAACATTCCTCTGAATGCTGGGTCTTGCCCATCAGCCCAGCAGAGTGTCGAGCGTAGCTCCCAGAAACACTGCACAGCCCCCATTTGGTACAGCAAGCCTCCTGGCCAGCTCTGCAACTGTTTGAGATCTTCAGCCACATCAGAACAGCAAACCTACGATGTCAGCCATTCGTGACAATGGTAGTGACTTCTGAAGCCCAGAGGAAGCAGCGTACATTCCCAACATCTGCATAGCTCCTTGTAGAGATAAACACATACAGGACTATCAGTGAGGGATCTCCATAGCAACTTGCTTCTTCTCACCTCTGCCAGAAATGAACGGTTTGCTCTGCAGCTCTTGCCACTCAGAGGAGACTTCTGGTTTCTCCTGGTTTTTAGAGATGATCTTTATTCACTTCACCTGCAAGAAACCTTTTGTCTTCTAAATTCTCCCTTTGCTGCTAGTGGAGGTGTCATGTTGGGGCTAAACCAGGAACCACAGGTGCCATGAGATCTGGGACACACACTGGGACTTGCCACTGATCTGGGACTTGATTTTTGGTCAAGATAGAAAGAACGAGAAGCGATCTGGAGTATCCAGACTCACAACGCTTACTTGGGAGACCCCAGACAGCCCCTTGCTATGTTAAGCTGAACCAGAGCAAAACTGACTTGCAGAGGACAACCTCTTGGTTCCCAGAGTCATCATAGAGAACCATGCTGATCTGAAAGGGAAAACAGAATCTTTACAAAGGCTGAAGGGTGCACCAAGGAGCTGGGCCATTGCTGTCTCCCAAAGCATTGTGAGAAACAAGCAGGAAAAGGTAGGATACTGCAATGGCCTCAGCAGTTGTCAAAAAGCCACAGGCACCTTTGGCAGTCTGACTCCTTGTAGGATACCACAGCAGCAGCGAGTGTGCACTTCCAGGGGGTTTCACTGAACGTCCTCCTGTCTCCTCCATCCTCTGGCTTTGAAGGTCACTGTCAAATGGAATTCTGCTTTCTTCCCTCTGTTACACACCCGCAAGACAATGATCTGCCCTCAATGCCTGCATTAATGCAACACTACAGGGCAAAACAAGGGTCTGGCTGCCTCAGGGAACAGATTTCAGAACCAAGTTTTCACTGGACACTGAATGGCTGCTGAAAGCTCAAGATGGGAAGGGACCTGCTCGGTCATCTTGGCTTTGCTCTGCCAGCTCCAGGTTCACAGGATTATCTGCACTGTACAGAAACACTTGATACTTGCTCTTCTTGTACCAGCCCTCTGCTCCTCTTGGTCCTAGATGCCCACCCAGAGCTCCCCACCCAGGCAGAAGCCAGATCAGGCACTGACAGCTCACCTGAGCGCTCCTCAGGGGGCAGAGGAAGGGACTGGGGCTCACATGCTGTGAAACCCTAACCTTGCCTGGGCCACAAAGTCCTTGCATGGCCTCAGACACATCTAGGCTTCCAAGTCTCTGTTCTATCTGCGAGAAGAGCTAATCCTTATTATCAGACAGCTCCAACGCCTGGTTTAGTTACAGGCAGGGCGCTGAGGCAGAGAACGACACACAGCACCACGCTCAGTGCTGTCATCTGGGGGAAACCACATAAAATACACACGCTGACGGTGTGGGTGTCTGTGTGTTTGCAGAGAGGCCTCTCTATCTGCCTTCTGCTGATGCAATGGGTCATGCTGCCCGTCTTGCTCCAGGCAGTTCCCACTAAGCCTCCACAGTCCCACTGCCTGCTGAACCATCAGCACCTCCTTCATTACCGAGCCCAATTAAATCCCAACTGCAGACTCAAAGGGGGTGTGAAAACCAAAGTAGAAATGAGCACTGGAGACACAGTGGAGACACACTTGCTTTAGAAATCTAACAGTTTATTTTTCACTCTGTGCAAATCAGTGCTACTTAACATCACTCACATTTCACAGTGCAAGGGGCAGCAGTGATTACAACACTGCTTGAGCTGCAGTTCAGCGGGATTGCTCTGGGTCCTGGATCCCAGGCAATCTCGAAGTGCAGATGATCTGGAATAGAAAGGACTGCACGGCCAGCATTTGCCGTAGTTGTTACTGGTAATACAAGCTACCTTCGCAGCATCTCCAGGGGAAGCCTGCTGTCCTCCTCAGGCATCACAGCATTTGCAGCTGCACACAGACTCCAAGCATTTACAGCCAGCAATGTATAAAAACTTTACGGCACAGCTTCTAAGTCAGAGACAGCAGAGACAGATGAGGAAAGAGCAAATGATAAGCTCTTTTCATAGACACTTAATCTCACACAGGACAAAACAAAACAAAGTTTAGCTGGCCACTGCGCTCGTGGTCACCACTGGGGCAGAGGGAATGGGGCACAAAGCCAGGCAGCCCCAGCACTTGGAAAAATGAAAATTGAAATCCCTGTATATGGCTCACAGGAGAGACCCTTGGGGATACTGTGCAAAAGTAGCTCATACCAGTTATCAGGAGGTTCTCTGAGGAGACAATCACGTGACACGAAATTTCATTGTGTGATATTAAAAAAAAGAAACATGTCCCTTCAAGCACCCTTCCAGAGCTCAAAGTCAGGCCACACGGGCTGCACAGTGCTCTGACACTGTTCAAGTGCAGACAGGATGAAGCCAAAATACCAATTTGGGAAAGCGAGAGCAGCTCCCTCAGCAGCAAGAGGGAGTCAGGCATGGGACAGTGACATGAGGGAATCAAGTGCATAGCTGGACAGTGTCTGTACCGCAGCTGAGTAGTTCAGGCACTGGTATCTTAAGGCAGCAGTCAGAGGAGCCAAATTTGTTCGCTAGGTCAGGTTCAACCCTGTTCCACAAAGCTCATCAGCGGTGGGTGGAGAAAGGCTGCAAGTTCCAGCATCCACAGGGACTGACTGGGGCATGGCTCAGACCCCACTCTTCATTAGAAGGGCTTTTGCCAGCCCGGCCTGTCCCCAGTCACTGGCTCTGGCATCTCCTGGCCACAGTGCGGGGAAGGAAGAACTCTTCTTTGCAGGGATCTGACCCCTTGGAGCTAGGTAATGAGGCTGTTTAGAGGCAGTGTTGCTGTTTTCCTGGAAAGAGCAGACAGTCACAGCGCAGCAGAGCTTCCCAGCACTATCGTGGAAACAATGGAAGGCTGTGACTGACCCATTTTCAATCAAATGGAAAACTCTGCTTTTGTTTCCCGTTTTAGTTTCTCCCTTTGAGACATCTCATAGCAACAGCTTTGCTCTGCTATTAGCAGCCTGTCCTTGTAAGGAAAAGCAATAGCCTATTAATAAGCCAAATTTATCACTGGGGGAACTCTGCTGACCTAATTACACTAGACACATATTTGGCCTATTATGTTAACGTTCCTCTGTCTCCTCCACAGTTAAAACACCTTTCAACTTTAATCAGGACAGCAGGGAATATAAAGAGCAAGAATGCTGAAAAAAAAGGGCCATGCTGTTTTCAGCACCCCACAAGACAAGACTCGAAGCCATAACCCAAAGTGAAAGCACATGCGTCTACAGGGGAGAAGCATCAGCAGTGGGTACAGAACAGCCCTGACTAAGCCAGCTCCAGCCTGTGTGTACCTAGGAGCCCTGGAAGGGTGCCTGGAGGACAGCCATCTACAGGGTGGCTCCAGGGATGTAAAGCCAGTCGGCAATGGCAGTGGGCAGGTGAGTCATGACTTGCAGCCGCACCCACCAGTAGGTCTCCATGGGATTGTATCGGTTGTTCGGGCACGGGGAAGTGAGCGCATCAGTGATGTCATTCAAGACCAGAGACATGTCCTTTAGGCCACTGTTAACAAAGGACTTCATCAGGGCCACATGGCGAGTGAAGTATTCCCTCCCATAGTCCTCCCGCACAGTGTCGCTGGCTCCGCCCCACAGTGCCTGGGCCTGTTTGTCGATGCCGTCTGCCGTCAGGATGCCTGTTGCTGCCACAAAGTTACTGGGCTCGATGAGGATTACTCTGACACCCCAGCGGTACATCTCCTGCCGGAGGCAGTCAGAGAAGGCTGCCACCCCAAACTTGGAAATGCAATAGCAGGAGCGAGATGGACTCACCATCCGTCCCAACATACTTGTGATATTCACCACACGGCCTAGAGAGAAAAGAGCAGGGAGAGATGATGGGCTGCAGAAGGAGCAGCCAGAACATCCCAGTAAAAAGGTGCTTTGTTGGATGATGCTGATTTGTAAAATCTGAACCTTGAAGAGGCATCCAACCCCCCTGTCAAGGAACCCTTTCCTCCTGACTCAAGCAAGGCTAGCCCCTGCTCCGACTCCCACCATGGACAGTATACATGCCTGCCTCTGTATTAAAAAGGATTTAGAAAGCAAACAAGCCATTCCCCTCCTAATTTCCAAGTAAGGAAGTACCCCGATCTTTGGAGGCTAGCAGCTCTGTGCTCTCACATCGGTGTGCCCCACTCCTGCATCACGCTAGAGAAGCTAGCGGTGTTGTGAGCTGGCAAGCACACAACAGAGCATGATGCCATACAAGCGTTCTGGTCCTTTCTGTAAGCACGACAGCTCACCTGCAGCCATTCTGCCGAACACAGCTACATGCGTCTAGACCTGAGCTGGATGGCAGAGAACCAGATGAGGTTTCCCTGAACCTGCAGTACGAGCAGCACAGCCTGCTCACCCCACTGGCCGGCCAGGAGTGCCTAGAGTGCTACACGCCTGGGACAAACAGAGAGGAGACTTGACCTGCTGCTGTCTATGGGGCAGCACAGACCGATTGTCCTGACTCCCACCAGCAGCCCATGCCAGCCCAACTGCAGAGCTCTGGCAGCTTGTGTTGGATCATGCACTGCCTAGGGACAGTGGCAGCAGTAGTCCCTCCTCTGTGGGTGGCTCTGTCCTTCCCCGAGACAAGATGTGTGCAATTATGGTTTCAGATACACTTACAAGCAGGCCCTTGAAATCCCACCAGCTATTATTAAAGAGAGGATTTTCAAAGCCATGGAGCATGACACCCTTTTGCAGCTTGAAATTTTAGCTGAGAAAAAAAGTGGGTGGCTCTGCTCTCTCATTCCAGATTCAGCTTGGAGGGACTGGGAGAACCACCTCCTGACCTGATGGGTAACCTACCTTTGTAGTGAGATGGGGCTTGTTTAGTGGGTGTTTTCTTTCTTGAAATGGTATCCGAACAATCATCTCAATATAACTCCTTTCTGTCCTTACAGAACACACAGCTGTGCCAGCATTCTCCCACACATGCCAAATAAAGCTCTTCAGAGTTCTGCTCATACATATCTTTTTTTTTTAAATGTAAAAGAAAAACTTGATAATGCTGTTGTCTTGCAAGATAACTAAAATGGCTGTTATAGATTGCCATTTATTCCATCACTACCACTCTGTGATGACCTATGCATTGAATAACGCGAAGGGAGAAGATTCAATTATCCAGACACAAGCACTTGGTGGACTCTGGAGGCCAGGATTATCCTGTCTGGCCTCCAGTTACTTTTTCTAAAGGTAGCCTGGAGTCCTGTGTCATATCTGCCAGTGCTGCACAGAAGTCTGTGATATCCTGGGATATTTTTTATGATAGTATCTGCTGTGTAGGTGCCTGGACTGTCCCAAGAGTGGCCTGTACTCCCACACGCTTACACAGCATGTTGAACCCTGCTGTCGAGTTTGCCTGCCTGCCTCAGACACCCTCCTTGGAGTGCACAGGCATTCCTCAAAGCACAGTCTGAGTCATGAGTTTTGGCTACATCCCTTTGCCATGCTACAAAAGCTCTCTCTGAGTCTTGCCACACTGCCCAGCATGTACCTTTAGCTCTGCGAATGAGGGGCAGGAAAGCCTTTGTCACCCTCACAGTGCCCCACAGGTTGATCTCTGCCACCTTCTTGTAGTCGTCCAAACTTGCAAATTCCACCTCTCCAAAGGTCGAGATGCCAGCATTATTCACCAGGCCCCACAGACCTGCCAAAAAAGACATGGTTAAAGAGCAGAACAGGGAAAAGTGTCACCAAGAAGCAGCCTTCCTTATTGTTCAAAGTAACCCAACCCCTTGGCAAAGAACGGGGCACTTGTACACAAAAGCCCAGCAAGGAGATGAAACACACTCTTGTTACACCAGAAGCAAAGGCAGTGGGGCTTGTCTGGAGTGCCAGGGAGAGTGATGGGGTCACACAAGCATTGTCTCCCTGAATGTCTCCTCTAAGGTCAATTGCTGTTCTAAGGCTTTGCAAGGCTGGTTCTGGCTGATGCTCTTTTACGCTTCCTGTTGGTCCCACTCGGACTCTGTTGTGTTCACTCTGACGTTATCATGGCTTTTGCACTTGGGAGGGGGCTGGACCTTCCCTCAGTTACAAAGAAAAGAAAAAGGGAGGAAAACAAATACCTTGGATTTCTAAATCCCCTTCACAACTCTGGCTCACTGGTTTGGAGAACACATGGTATTGATCTGCAGGCTCATGGCTCTGTTAACAGCTGCTGTATTTTAGTTCAGGTATTCGGTTTCCCTCAATCCTAATTATAGCAGAAGACAGCAAACTTACAAGTAATCCTTAGAACTACCAGAATTTAAAAATTAACATCTTTTGTGCATGCAGTCCTGTCAAAATTAAATTGACTGCACTTACCAAAGGCTTCTGTACTGAGCCCCTTGCATGTCCAGGACTTAGCAGGTCACTGAGGACTTGACCCTTCAAAGCAATTACTGCAGGAGTCCCAGTGGCAACCGTGTGTAGTCCGTACTTTGTGCATTTGTTGAAGCACAGAACTATGCAGCCATGAACTGCAGGAGGAACAGACAGAAGAGCTGGAACAAGGTAACAGAGTTGCTCCTCGTTAGCTGTCCTGCCATATGCCACGGTTATTTTTCACTGTGTAAGTACTCAGTTGGAGTTGTGGCCACTTTCCACTCCATGACCTTCCTCTTGCCACCAAGAACAACATAAGGCTAAGAAGGAGTCTTCATGTCCAGGGAGCTCTGACACTGCTATCAAAAGCATCCATGTCATGCCATCCTGTCAATAAAATGTATCAAGCCCTCTCTCGAAATTTTTTGGGCTGTTTGCCCTGCCTCTGCTCCATAGCTTCCCTGCCCTGATGTATGAAAGTCTTTTAATAACTTCCAGCCTATATTTATTCATGGTCAGATAGTAACTGTGTATTGTACTGAACACAGCCCTCTAAGCAAATTGCAATATTCCATCATTGCCCAATAAATAGCAATGGAATTTAACCTCCTGGTGCATTTAAAAACACCAAGATGCCCTTGCTAGATCAGCTCTCTGCTCTCATACCAGCCCTATTAACCTGCTCTGTTCCCAGCTAAGTTCATTTTCCCTGAAGGCTGTTGACCAGCCGTGTATAGCAGAGCAGAGAAGGTCACATCCCACCCAGTGGTAACAGTGCGTTAACCATTCCCTCGCAGTTCATCCCAGAATGGATTTGCCTCTTATAGCTGCCACCATTCCTGCATCTCCCAGCTCTTCCACAGTGACCCCAGCCCCGCTTTGGCCCTGCACGCCTCTCTCTGACAGTGGTGAATACTGCTCCAGTTAACTCGCCTGCAGCGCTATCTTCTTCCAGAGCAACCCTTTCCCAATCCCTATCCAGGGGCTGTTTGGGATAACAGCTAAGTCGTTGCCTGCAGCAAAAAGCCCAGAAAACATCTTGCTCTTCTATCCCTACTTCTGTTTTTATTAATTTAAGTTTTTAAATGCTGCAGTCGGGTAGTTCAACTCCTGCTCTGCCCAGGATCCCCTGCCTGTTGCTGCTGCACTTACTGAAGCTGCCAGCTTTCACGGGTCAGGCTAATTCTGACATTCACACTTACCTGGCAGCCAGCACAGCATCTCAGCCCAAACGAGATCCCCTGTGCTGCTGCAAAGCTGGATCTAATCACTAATAGGAGGACCATGGAAGCAGGGCATGCATGGAAGCTGGTGTAATTTCACCAGTAACAAGAAGCTCCGCAAAGCAAATTTGGCAGGGATTTAACAAAGACCACAAAAGACTTAAACTATGAGTCCCAAACTGACCTCTGCAGAGTACTCCCGATTCTACATTTCTCTACACTGATTTCCCATTTCTTGGGTTACGAGGTTAGATTCAAGGATGTTCATGAAAACATTATTTACAATAGCTCATTCTTGGAATTTCATTGCTCACCAACCAGGTGACGTTATGTACCGAACAAAATGTTGCTAGGTACCCAGTCACAGGTCTGTTTGCCGGACAGCCGTGTATTTATTGAGCAGAGCCTTATCACTATTATTTCTTTAGTGTCAACAATACAGTGGGAACTGCATACGATTGAAAACAAACAGGGGCACTCCTATCAAAATGAGTTTAGCCGTATGTACACAGCACAGGGAGAAGTACAAACGTACAGCGCAAGAGCTGTTCTGCGCTAGCTCCTCTGGGGCCACGGTCTGCAACAAGGACCTCCACGCAAGGCACCTCAGTCTCAACAGCCTCTGTATTTCAGCACTTATTTATTGAGCACTATTTATCGGCAAGCCCCAAACCTCAGTCACACTGATGTGCCTAAAAAGAAGCCTTTGCTCTTTTGCACACTGTGCTGGAGCAAACAGCTACAGCATAAGGCTCTGAAGAGCAGGAGGAACCAGTCCAACTTGCTGACCAAGGATGCAAGGCTCCTCTGTCCCTGCTACATGCTCAGTTTTGCAAACACTGCTGCATTTATAGAAGCAACAGAGCTGCTCCCTTACAAGCTTTCACTCAGTGGGAAATGGCTCTGTGCCACCACTGCTGTTGCTGGGCTCTTCAGGAAAAGCTTGAGAAGCTGTGAAATGTGTGGCAAGGGCTGGGTAACTGTGTAGGAAGAAAATCATGCAGAGAGAACATGTGTGGGACCAGAGCTTGTACGTAACTCGGTTATATTTCACATGCCTGTTTTAGGAGGAAGGGTGTGTTCACGTCATTTGCATGAAGATCAGACCTGTTGTTCTTTACTAGCTTTATACTTGCAGTGAACAAAGACAGGCTCACGGCAGTCTCATCCAAGCTTCAAGGGGAGCAATCACCCTCCAGCCACGTGACCCTGAAGTCCCTGAGCCACAGATGTGAAACTTCAGTCCACCTGGCTCTACAGCTGCTGTCCAGCTTGCTACTTGCACTAAGGCTGCAGAGAAGTTTATGCAGGACAAGAAGCCTCAGAACCTCACCATGTGGGAAGAGGTTAGGTGGTGTCACACTAGGTTCCAGCTGTAAGCTCACATCCCACTGCCAAACCACTTCCAAGAAGGGAAGAAGTATGCAGAAGGGACTCCTATCTTCTTTCACGTGTTCTTAGGGTCCATGAGTTGGACTCATGCTTAATGTGGCAAGTGGATTAAGGTGGCCTATTCCAAGCCCACCCTGGATCCTGGCTCACGTAATCTCTGGGATGTTGCATGGCAAACTGAAAGCATAGACTGACTTGTCTGAAGAATAATCCAGGTTTGGGGGCAGGTCGGTTTTGTGCAGTCAGTTACACAAACAGGTTGTACCAGCGCAGCAGATGAGACAGCAGTGAGCAGCCAGGGCCTGTCACCTCTTCACTAGCAGGGTCACTACAGAAAGGTTTGTGTGAGGCTGTGGCCATCCTATGTCCTTCACAGACACTCAAGGAGGAAGACACAGGCTCTTGTGGGCTTACTGCCATTCATCACTTTTTACAGGGTGTAAAGTTAGAGCCTAATATTCCAGCCAGTCTTGGTCTCCACGTGGCTGGCACATCGACAGCATGACAATTGTACCCCCTGACATGGGTACAGCACCGCCTGACTGCCAGCCACACACCATCACAGGCCTCCAGGGTTGTTAACCCTCTTTTGGCAGTGCAGAGAGGGAATGACCTGGCCAGTGCATGGCCTGCTCTGTAGGAAGGATCCTGTGAGCACAGCAAAGAGCCAGCTGTGCTGGAAACACAAAGATCTCCACATACCTTCCTCTGGATCCTTCAGGGTCCTCTTCACAAAATCCACAGCCTGAGCCACCTCCTGGTCACTGCACACATCCATCTGTAGCACTTTCATGCGATCTGACTTCATGTTCTTCAGCTCCCTGGCTCCGTCTCCATTCTCATCCTGTTCAGCAGAAAAGAAAGATGTCGCACTAAGATGGACATGGAACAGTAATGCAGCTTGAGGCCAGGCATGTTCACATGGACAGGAAAGATAAGCTATGGAAACTGCACACAGAGCTGTAAACCTGGTGCACAAGGAAGCACGCAAGCCTCATGAACCAGCGTGCAACCCACAGTGCAACACTGCACCAGGCGGGGTA
Source organism: Coracias cyanogaster (assembly GCA_033124195.1). Lineage (NCBI taxonomy): Eukaryota > Metazoa > Chordata > Aves > Coraciiformes > Coraciidae > Coracias > Coracias cyanogaster. The sequence goes on along the minus strand of JAVSBS010002509.1, from coordinate 10,519 downwards.
ACTGCGCGTCACCCTCCACTGCCTCAGTCTCCACGCTCTGCAGGTAACATTGCAAACACTTGTACACAGCTCAGAGTCAGGTTTTCTAGGCTTAGAAGCAAAAGGCTAATTAGGCACTGCACTCGTGTCATCCCAAACCATTGCCTGGCTTCTAAAGAAATAGTGTTGTCAGACAACTTTGAAAACGAGACACCAGGGCCACCTTTGGCATGCCCAACAGCAAATAGTCTGATGCTACTGGATACAGCAGGAAGAACTTACAGCCGAACCTATATAATAATAATATTTTGCTCTTACTACTCAGCAGAACAGGATGCACAGGAATACAGGCACTGCGGAGATCTGCCACATAACTACATGATTACAGACATGAGGCATGAAAGGAGAAGATTCTGGCTGAGGAAGCAAGAACAAGTCTTTTTCACACTATAGGGAATGAGAATGTGATGGCTCTGCCTTCCTTTCTATCCTTGTTCTCCTCCCCAACCCCCCTGCTGCTATTATTAGAGATTCTGTTACTATTGTGGGGTTTTTTTTTGTTTAGACAAACATAAATACAGCTCAAATTCCAAATTTTACCTGGTCACTTCCAGACAGGATTGCTGCCTGAGCCTTACAGCCTTGCTCAGGTGGTATATAACAAATAAAAGTGAAAAGAGCACAGATTAGCCATGCAGTTCCACAGCAGACTCAGGATTTAATTCACCAAACTGCTCCCTGAATCACGGGCTCTGCCTCATTAGGGAGGAAGAAGTTATGAATCAGTGAGTCACTACGCCTGGCTGCCACTCTTGCTTTAGCGCTCGATACCAACTCCCACAGCACAAGAGCAAACAAGGCGAGCAGCCCTCCCACAGTCACCTGCCGAGCTGCCTCTGCAGCCAGGCTGATGTAAAAAGCCTGTAACTGCCTCGTTTTCTATACATATCTCAGGCTATTAATGAATACAGTAAAAACCATCTCACCTCCACCTTCAGTGCGGTCAACAATGACGTGTAATGAAGGAAAAGAGCTGAAATGTCCATCACAGCCTTGACTAAAACAGAGTAGTTCTCTTAAAAATCAATATGCAGTTACACTGGCATTATGACATAGTAGGCATGAGCTGCTGGCCCCGTGGCTGCAGATCATCTCACAACTGACTTATTTCCAGGTATCACAAAAACAAGCAATAAAGACTTGAAGCTTTTCTTATGCACACCAAACATGGCAACTTGCTGTGTCTGGCCCTCTTACCTAGCCATGAAAGAACCTCTGAAAGTGGTGCTACAAGGAGTTAATAACATAGTCACAAAAATATTATATTCCCTTTGAAATGGGTGAGGGTTGTGTGATGCGTCACTATATTTCTGGAAGATGCTCTTGCATCTCACTGAGTTATATAGAGCAACTTTTAGTTACTTAAGAGTGAATAAAATTGAGCTAATTAAACTTGCAAAGAGAGATTTACCATATCTATATATAAAATAAAAATTAACTGTATCTGTACTCAAGTACCAGTCATCATTTCAGAGCACTGAAAACATTTTTTCCTACATGTTTTTTAATCTTCCATAATCCTTATAAACTAAACAAGAAATATGTCCACTGTTTGTTGAGAAACAAAGTCATAGCCCAGCAACTTAGAAATACAGTAAAAATGGTTTGTATTACTATTGAAATGAATTTTCCTCTATCACCAGTGCAACTATATCTGCAAAGTTACCTTCCCAACTACAATTTATTCACTGTTGACAAAACATACTGATTTTGGAAGACCAACTTCAACATGCAATATCAATTGGAACCACTTTTCATTGTTGCAGACACCACCTCAGCCACTATTTAACTGTAAAACAAATTGCTTAACTCTTATGTCCAGAAAACCTCTTCACAAATGAAGCAGCCATGGATTTTTATGGGAAGAAGCGAACATCATCTTATGTTCTGTGGTCTTCACGGGCTGTAAGCGCATTCCCTGTTCAGATACCCACATGGTACTTTCCTCTTGTGTTTTAAATGGTAGATTTGCTGGCTGGGAAAATACCTGGAGCAGTTCCCCTGGAAGCAGCCAGGCTGTCCTCCCCGGGATGGCCTCCGTGGCGTTGGGACTCACCAGCAGAAACCACACAGCAGTGCAAGTCAAGCAGGATCCTGAGAGCAATGGTCCAACTGCTCCTGCAAAACCTCCCCCCCTCCCTTTGCTGTCACTTTTTTGGTCTCATTTTTGTCCACTCAGAAACTCTCCCAGCTTCCCCTTCCCAAGTCTATCAGAGTAGAAAGCTGCCCTGCTCCAGCCCAGCCTACTGCTCAAGTACTCTCCAGAGAAGCTTCAAGTGCTGTTTCCCCCCAGATATCTCATTTCCCCCCGTTATCCTGCCTTTGCAGCCCTGCACAGCTCTGGCTGCCCACCCCACCCTCTGCCTGGCAGGGCTGCTCCTGGGCTGGGGAGCCTGACAGCCACACAAGCCTTCTCCACCCAGCAGAGGAGCCTTGCTCCAGCTTTCAGCTGCCTCCCTTCCCCTTGCTCGCTCCTTTCCGAGGATCCCAATGCAGCGGGTGCTGAGGCAGATCACACAGCGGTTTGTTAGCAGAGAGCCCTCCTGTAATGGATTGAGCCATGGCTTTTTCCAAGGGAAGCTCGTGGGATTCAGGATTAGGTCCTGGCAAGCACTTGGGTGACTGCAGCAAGATGTCAGTGGGAATCAGGAAGCCATGGACACAATGCTGAACACTGGATCCGGATGGCTTGCTCTGTCTGCGCCAGTTCGCCCCCGCCCTGCTGCTGCCTATCCACCCGCTCCCTTCCTGTGTTTCCTGGGCAGAACACCTTGTACTTGTCATTACTGGATTCCACCTCATTGATTTCAGACTCCAGCCAATCTATTAAGATCATTTGGAACTCCATTCCCCAAAGGGCCTGCAATCTTCCCTACTTGGCACCATGCACATTTCTTTCCAACTGAACTCACTATTTCAGGGGGCACTTCCAAGAAAACTTCCCTGGGACTGAACCTCCATCATAGGCTTAGAACGTAAGTTTGCTCATAAGACTATCATGAGGGACTGTGTTAAAGCTTATTCAGGATACATTTATTCCTTCCCCTTTAACACCTCTGCTGCTTAGCCAGAAGGAAGTGAGACTGCCATGTCACAGTCTGTTCCCAGTAAACCTATACAGACAGTGTGGATCACACTGTGATCCAGACATTTGTAAAATCAACAGATCAGTCTGCTGCAGCTTCATCCAGCGCCCTGAAGGTGAGCTGCCTGGCTGCCAATTCCAGAAGTCTGTCTCCTTTGGGAAGGGCAATACAATATCTGTCCTCTTACCGCCTGCTGGAAACCCCCTGGCCTGCAGATGCTCCTCAAAATAGCACCCATGGAGCAGAAATCACAATGGCTCATCCTTTACATGCTCTTCGGTACATTTTCTCAGGTCTGGTGAACTTGAACACATCCCTTTATGTAAACGTTGCCTGCTCTTTCCCTTTTCTTGCACGTGGATCTCATGAAAACTGCTGGCAGTAGGCACCTGAAAATCCTTTTTTTTCAGTAGGATCAAAGAAAGTAAGGCAATGATTATTCCACTTTTGTCTGTACTTTTCTACTTTTCAGGTTATTTTGTAATTGTTTTCTGTTTGTTTTCCCATCTTAATCCTGATATATTAACAGAAACTTTCTCTGTGGACTTACTTGTCCTTGCCAAATGAAATCCCCTCTGCACTTGATCCCTTCCAGCTCTATTCCAGCCTGCCTGCAGTATTCTTGTTATTCCTGTAACTATTTTTGGCTAATCATTACAAAGCTCCTGATGTACCTGACACTGCACCATCTTTAATGCAAGAGCTTTCTGTGCTGGTTAGTACATCAGGGATCCTTTAACTCTCTGTATAAAAACATGTAAGAAAGCGATGATGGAGTAACTACGTGTTGAACGAATAGCCTGGCATCTGCTCCACAACTGCCCCCATACCTGCTCTGACCCTGCAGTGAAGCTACAGCAGACAAACACTTCTCTCATGACAGGGTAAGCTTCCTTGCATTTGTCAGGAGCAGTTACAGCCCCACTGCCAATCAGCACAGGGGAGCCGCATCCTCAGCCACGCTGCATGTGCACTCACTCCTCCACTCACCCGCAATAACCACTCATCTTCTTAAACCTTGCTCTTCACAAGTGGTCTGAACTAACAGCTCCTTGCCTTCACTGATGTCACCTGCTTCTTCTGGGCTCATCATCCTTCTCTGTAGTCACTACATGCTTCCTTTCTTTGGAGCAGTCAGCTCTAGATTTATTTATCCCACGCACATTCTACCATTAGTTTTTCAGTAAGCTCCTGCACATCAAATTTTAAATTCCTAGGCTGTTATCTCCCTCAACCACCTAAAACACAAGGCTGTTCCATGAGGATGCTGGCGGTCCCAAGAACTGTAGAAAGCACTCAGTTGTAATATTTTTGCAACAGCTATACAGATAACTGTGTTACCACCAGACCCTGTCCTTCAGATGCACCTAACAGCAGATAAGACAATGCTAACAACCTGGGGGAAAGGGGAAACACAAGTGAAATCCTGGGACTCTCAGTCCAGGTCTCCTGAAAATTTATTAACAAACAGAACAAGAAAAATCACATTTTCCCTCTCTCTACCCCTTCAGGGTCAAGTGCTCAGTTAATTTCCTGAAAGTCACCTGCAGATCAACTATGATTGCTGATGCATTTTCCACTTCCACACAGCATACAAGTATGGAACCACAACAATTTGGGCTCCAAGTAAGAAGTCACCAGGCCAGATCAGAGGGCATGCTGAGAGCTGCTCAGCCATTCTAGGATAGGTAATAATCTGTGATCAAGAAGTTTTGGGGGTTTTTTTAATCAATAAAACAAGCAAGCAGGGATCAGTTGGGGAGCATTTCGTTTCTTTATGTGCCTTCAAATGGAGCCAGGTCCCCTCAGCTACACTACTACACTGCCTTCTGAACAGCCCTCTCAGACCACCGTATCTCCCCTCTCCTTTCTGTTCCCTACACCTGCTGCTCTGCAAAGCGAGTGCCTGACTTGCTATCACCAGAGACAGGCATCCCAAAGCAGCACATGACATGATTACTGAAGGATTCATAAAGCCTTCACATGGAAATTTCCAAATAGTGGCAATTTTCCAGCAGGACTCTCTCTCATTTACGTAATATGTCAGCTGATAATAACTTTCCCTTCTGGTTTGGTGGAAGAACGTAACCTCCGCTGAGATCACACAGGCAATGGGGGCCACCTTTTTTTGTTTGTTCTTACTCTCCACACTGCTCAAGAATCTGTGGTCATCACTCCCTGAGCACCTATGCTGAAATGGCCATCCTCAAACACAGAAACAAGTGGGTATGAACCGATTTTGAACAAGCTGGAAATTAGATGCGTTTTGACAATCAAAAGAGCAATAAAGCATAGTAAGGGTAAAAACCCATGGAAGTGGAGCTGGCCCACTTTATAAAGAGGGCTACACAACACGGTTACCTGCAAGAGCAGGGACTGGAATGATGGGTCTGCAACTCCTTCTCAGTGAGCGTGCCTAAACTGATTGCTTACAGCAAGTGATACCATCTGCCAAACACAGGTGATAGAGGGCAAAACCTACAGATACAGACAGGTACAGTAAATTTGTGTATTCAGCTACTTGGAAACTGAATAGCTTCTACAGATGCTCTACCACAGTTAGGAGACAGTTTGGAAACAGAACCTGGACGAAGCAGGAGAGTGGCTTGGAGATAAATTTGAGGAGAGTGTCCCCTAAGGAAAGTGACAGAATGAAAGACAGCAACAGAAAAGCCAGGGAAGATAGAAAGCCATAGCGCCATAGCAATCTTAGACTATCAGACTGATGGAGTGTGTTGCAGTATTGCTGAGAGGCTCCCAGCAGTGAACAGTGCCTACTGTGCAAGCTACTGTACAGACATGCAGTTGACAGAACAGTCCCCGCCCTAAAAGAGCTCCGAATTTCAGGAATGACAAGATGCAACAAGCAGATGAAGTAATGGAAGGAGTAACCATCCCTGCCCACTGCACTTCCCACAGATCTTGGACTACGGTAAATGGTGGTAGCAGGTAAAGATGCTGTCACTTGAGAAGCATTTTCCTCCAATCACAGAAGAATTCTGACTGATATTACTACTCACCACAAGCAAGCATCCAGCAAAAACAGTAAATCCCTTTGCGTGAAGCTGTTTTGCCAAGGCATGTCCAAAACCTTTGTCACAGCCTGTTATTAGCACCGCCTTCCCTTCAGCCTGTGTGGGGATAAACAGTAATACGACATCATGAGATACTGCAACGCTACAGGCACCACCCGCACCCAGCGACGCAGCACAGGAGCCGTCTGCAGCCCCGTAGCCAGGGCCAGCCGGTGTTCAGGAGGTACAATTCCAGCTGCAAGTCACAGTGGTCACGTACCCATCTGCACACTAACCTGACTGCAGTCTAAACCCAGCAACTTCAGTGGAGCTTCTGCTGGGTCAGCTAGAGTAAATGAGGGGACAAGATTCCTCCCTAGAAACACAACCAAGACCCCAGCTACTGTGAAACCCTAAATTTATTCAACTTCTGGTCTGTAACAACCACTGTTGCCTTGATAGCCAGGCTAGAACAGTAACTCTTTCTTTAAAGTTATCAGTGGCTGAAGCAGAACAGAAACATGTCAAAAGAAATTAGTGATCTACCAGTTCTTAGGCATTATAAGAAAATACAGCACAGAAAATACCCAAGTGATAGTATGTCACCTGCTGGGACGGTACAGCAGCTCTTTTAACTGCAGCGTGACTGTGTGTCTGTTCCCCACCTCCGCCCCCTCTATGCAGTATTTTCCATGCCATATTCTAGCGTGCAGGAATGCGACTACAGGTTAGGGTTTCCTTCTGAAACACTGCAGTCTTAACAGGAACAATTTATCAAATCCTACGGTTCTCTCCTACATTATTATTATCTTTAGATTGATGAATAAATTGAGAGAGAAGATTTGATACTCCATCTGGTATGACACAACAGGCTTGTGACAGATCTGAAAATATAATCCCAAATCCTGACGAGAAGCCTGTAGTGAAACACTGCCCATTCACCCCCTTTCTTTGCTGGAAACTCATCTCTCTCCTGCTCTCCTCACCACAGCTGTGAAGCAAGGAACTCCTAACATTTAACCCAACTAAGAGGCACCCAGCTGCAGCACTGCACACTGCTGCAAGCTGAAACCATACCCATGAGGCAATAATGTGATGATAAAGATCTAGGGAATACAATAAGGAAGTAAGGTCACTTCCATTTCTGAGGAGATATCTGCAACTGATGTTCCCTGTTACTGTATTGACAAGAGCTGGAATATGAACATTTGTATTTTATACTACTCCTGTATGAATTGCACTGGGTTGTCCAGCCACTTCTTCAGGCAGAAATGGGGCGATTGCCAGCGCTCTCTGATCTCGTTTTGCTGACATGCATGGTAGAGAAGTCGCAATAAGCAGTAATTGCAGGGCGATAGTGATCTACTATCACTAGTTTGGGCATTGCTGCACAAACTCAGGATGCGCCTAAGCAGAGAGCTATATGCAAATAAGTTAGACCCTGTCCTATAACTCATGTTGAAATTATTGCTTTCAAATGGGAGTCTTAACGACTTAATGATCTTAAGATGAAATAAGAACCTATCAAAAGTCTGTGCTGCATTTATCATCTAAACACCCACATTAACACAGATTCGTACATGCAGACAAAGAGCACCCAGCTACACTCTGCTAAAGCTCTGAAGATAGCTACAGCTAAAGGACAAAAGATAAATGAGAACCAAATACACAGTGCTCAGTCTTAATTTACAGTGACAGAACTCCAAGGGAGATGAAGTTTAAGTATGAAATAGTTCAGAATTTGCCAAGGTTAGCTCCTACAATTATTCAGTAAACTGCCTCATGAAAAAGAAGTAATTTTACTTTCTGCCCCACCTCCCTAGACCCTTTGCCTCTGAATCCTGAAGATTAAGGACTTCCTAACGGAGCAGGAACTGCAAGAGATATGGAGTTGTGATCACTTTCAGAAGCCAAGACAGGCAAACAGAGAAGACACCAAATCCTCAACCACCACTAGCTCCTTCATCAGCCAGTCTGATAAGGACAGAGCTCAGCGCAGAAAATGAAAGCAAATGGCTGGGCTGTGTTCCTGTGTGCATCTAGCTTTAGCTTTCAGCAGCTGTTTTGCTTTCTCTAGTTATAAAAAAAGCCCACCAAAATGTAGACAGGAAGAGGTTTAAAAATCCTCCCAGCTGTCTATAATAGGGAGAAAAGTGAGGAACAACTTCAAGTTGCAGAATGAGAATGTTCCTGCAATTACTTGTTAATTATTTGCTATTACCCTAATTGCTGGCAATGAAACACAACTACAGCAGTATGGTTCATAACAGACTGAGGCCGCCCCAGCTGTGCTAACGAGCATGCAAGAACCCCAAGGGATTTACTAGATCTCACATCTGTAGCTGCCCTTGTCTTTGTGCCACACCTGATCAACAAAGAGCTCCCAGGGACGAGAGTAGGGAGTCACCCCATTCCCAGCCAAAAGATCCTGACCCCCCAAAATTTCCAACACAGAAAAACCTTATCTTTTGAAAGTCCCAAGATAAGGCCTATTTGGCCTCATTCCTGGAGTTTGATAATGTCAGTCTGTAGCTTACAATTTGACACAGTGCTGAGACAGGCAGAGCGCTAGCTGTCACCTCTCTAGCATGCATCACTGGGGCCTAAATCAGCATCCCGAGGAACTTCAGGTGCCTCACTCACTGATGGTCACACAGTGCTCCCAGGCAATGGCACTTGTGTACAGTGGTGCCAGAGCACCTGAGACCCGCCAACAGGGCTGAACTTCTTGACTGGAAGTGCTGCTGTGGCACTGGGACAGGGTAACAGTGTCCATATCCTCGCTGTGTGATCCTCAGCACTGTGATGCACGTCCCACACTGACCACACAGGCCCAGCGAGGCAGCCTGATTTTAACCTGCAGCCAGCTCAGGGGCACACACCTCACTAGCTTTTTCTACTGGGATATGATCACTTTGTTAAATAGTAGAATTTATTTTACTCATGCAGGTGATCTGTCAAAATTATAGGTATTTATTGCAAAATAGGCCAAGGAAAGTGAAGCTGCTTTGTGAGCCGTAGTCTCCCTGGACAATGTGGGAACCCAGCACGCTTGCCTAGAATTTATCTTCTACCCTGTCACATGTTTTCTGCATCCTGTTCCCTTTTGTGTCCTTCCCTGACCATCTCCTTGTTATCAAACAGATCATTTTGTTATCAACTGGAAAGTGAGAGCAGCTACACTGTGAACTTTTCCAGAGCCAGAAAGCTGAGGTTTTCAATCCCAGAAAAGAGAACTGAAAATCTTCACTAAAGGGAAGGTATTCTCTCAGGTGGGACAGGGGTGGGGAACATCAGAGGAGCGTAGTGGATCGAAGAGGGAAGTGGGAGGCTGCAAACAGGCCAAAGCTGTTCTCTGGCCATTTCAGAGGGGCAAGACTGAGCTGCAGGCCTTGAAGCAAAAACATCTTCACTTGCAGGTTCTTCCTGGTGCCTCAGAAAGGTTGTCTGGAGCATAAGCAAGAGTGAAGTTAACTCCAATCCAGTTAAAGAACCCTAGACGTTTTGTGTCATTTTTTAAAAAACATGATAAAAGAGATTGCTTATGCAATTCTGTTCCGTTCACAGGGCCGGTTTTTCCTCCCTTACGCTCCTTTCCAAATTTACAGTACTACAATAAAACCCGCACACGGCTCTTGCGGACCACGAGGGCGGGCGGGCACCGCGACCCCAGGCGAGGGCCCGGCCGCCTGCCCGCGGCTGCTCGCAGCCCGGCGGCTCCTCTCCCCTCACGGGGCCTGTGTTAAAGCCTCCGCCGGCCCAGCCGCCCGCCCAGGCAGCCCACAGCTGCCACGGGCGCGACGCCTCAGCCGCGGTCCGCTTGAACTGCGCCCACGGCAGAGGCGGGCCTGAGGGCGCGGCGCCATTTTGGGCCCGGGGGGAGCCCCCGGCAGCCTCCCCCCAGAAGAGGCCGAAGCCTCCCGGCCCCTCGCCGCGATACTCACGGGCAGGGCGCGGCGGGCTCGCCGCGGCAGGGGTCGCCCGCGGGGACGCGATCGGCATCCTGGCCGGTCAGCCGGTGGACATCGCGCCGTCGTGTCAGGCGGCGTGGATGCGCGGCGCGTCCGTGACCATGCTGCATCAGCCGACGCCGCGCACCGATCTCGCCGTGTGGGGTGCCGACACCGAGACCGTCATCCGGATGATCGACGCCGCCGCGGTGGTGCTCGGTGCACCGTTCGACGCCGCGGCGCCCATCCTGGAGGAACGCGGGATCACCGTGCTGACGATCGACGACCTGCGCGGCGGAGGCAGCGGGGGCGGGATCGGGGGTCGTGTCGCGGCGGGCGGCGGCGGGCTCGGCGTCGTCGGGTTGATCCTGTACTTCCTGCTGTCGCAGCTCGGCGGCACCGGGGGCGGGTTCGAGATCCCGACCGGGCT
>JAVSBS010002507.1:7016-17247 GCA_033124195.1 Coracias cyanogaster | reverse complement strand
GTTAGTGGTGCCCTGGCAGTGCTGGGGGAATGGTTGGACTTGATGATCTTAAAGGTCTCTTCCAACCAAAACAATTCCCTGATTCTGTAAAATCCCCTAAAAACACGAGACACTCAAAGAGTTGAGTTTTTGCTGGTAAAGTCCTCCTGACCCGTTCAGTTCTGAGCATGCCTGAAACTCCATCATGTTGGCAGGAGGGTTTTGTCTGGGGACTACCTGCTGTTTAATTGGGACAGTATGTCCTGAGGACACAGACCCAGAGTCCCTGCTCCTGCACGCTAGGGCTAGTAGCTCAAAATACACCTGACACAGTCTGACAGCGCCCAGCACAGGAGTTGGAGCACCTTTAGTTAAAGGTCTGGGGCCGTGCACTGCTCTTTGTCCAGGGCGTAATTTTGTGCTATAAATTCCCATATTGTCCAGCTAAGCCCAGGAGTTTTTAGTGGTTAGGGGATGTTAGAGATGCATTTTGGAATGCTGGTCTCTCATGTGATTCCTGCTGGCTCCCTCGGGGCTCCTTTGATCTTCTATTCATCGCTGTCCTACAGGAACTGTGTTTTTAAGTCCCTAAGAACAGGAACTCAAGGGCCGGTTTTCCTGCGCTGGTTTCGTTTCCAAGAGCTCAGCCTTAGCCTCGGCAGTGCCAGCCGAGTCCTTTTGTGAATCCGCATTGATTGGTCTTCCCTTTAAATACAGCGAAACATTATTAACGTTTGGAAATCTCAATTATCACTTCAAATGCATGCAGACAACAACGTGCCTATCTCCAAAACTGCGTTCAACTGTTGGAATACTTACGACAGCAATCTGTCTACTAATGTTCTGGAACAAAATCAACCTCCAGGATGCGAAAGCTCAGACCTCACGCATTTGTCGTCTGTTTGGCAGCTTTGCGTAAACTATAATTATCTTGTTCACCATGTTTAGTGAAATAACGTTGGGCACGGCATCTGTGGGGGTTCTTATTTTACCGTGTTTCCTTCTGGTAAGAATATCAAGCGATCCATTTGTACAAAGAAAACCACATGTCATTAGCTTGCTGCAAATATGCTTCTTCGTGTCATATATTCCTCCGAGAAGCCCAAACTGTTTTCTGTAAAATATTTAAGACCTACCTACTTTCTTACTCCCCTCTTTCCACAGGCTGCAGTTTTCATCCTTTGACATTTTCTTTTCAGTGTCATGTAACATGATTGAGCAGTCCACGGTGGAAGCAGCCGTCCAAGAATGTAGCCAGGCAGCAGACGAGACTGTGTACGGTGACTTCACATTTTTATTTGGGGTTTAGGCGAGTTGAATGCATTCCCTTATTTCTTCTTGGGAAATAAATGTCAGGCGTTTTCGGCACATGCAGCAATTGCTTTTTGTCTTGCTGGCGCTGTCTTTGAAGGTTAGAAATGTTCCTTCTAGAAAATTTGTCCTCATGGATAGGCCGCCGGGGGATTCTTAAATATAATGCTGCCATTCTGGCAGTAAGATGCTGTGGTTGTGTGTGGCGTGTGATACAGGCTGAATATTAACGAAGAAAATACACCAATAGTTACAATGCAGCGAGAACGTGTTACTTCTCTTCATGTCTTTAATTCCTTTTCTCTAGTTCAAGATTACCTATGGTTATTTTTGTGCCTTTCAGAAGATACTTCTTTTCCGAAAGCACTTGGAAAAGTTTTTCTCCGTGGTGCTTGTTTCTGTGTTTTTGCATAGCAGGGCTGGTTTTTGAAAGCTGTGATGGATTTTCATCCATCCATGTTTCTCATAACAAAGTGGAGAGCAATCGCTTGAGTTTCGGAGAACTTAACGATTGTGATGAATGAGGCCTTGAGCAACCTGCTCTAGCGGGAGGTGTCCCTGCCATGGCAGGGGCTTGGAATGAGATGATTTTTGAGGTCTCTTCCAACCCAACCCATCCTGTGATTCTGTGATTTCCTGTAGTGTTTATGTTGTGTATTGACATCGTAATGCAAGGCATGAAACCAAATGGTTTGTGGGCCTGTCAGTTAGATCCTGCGATCCCCGTTTCTCAATCTGAAGCAAACTTGTTTCATGCTTTTCTCCTTGTTGTGGGAACCTTTATAATGCAGGTGGTTTGAGTGTGACTTTTCCTTGTGGCGCTTCATGTATTCTTCACTCCACAAATGAAGAGAAATTTCTCTTCTCAGCGCAGAGTCCTGAAGGGAAAAACTCTCCTGACCACAGGGTTGGCCTGTACAACTCTCTGGAATTACGTTGTAGAGAGCTTGAAGGCAAAGGTTTTTAAGAAATGCATTCTGAAGCCTGAGCCATCGGTGCCTGATAGGCAGTGATGGTTGTCCTGGGCTTCTACAGCCTACTGGACGTTCACGGAATAATTTTATCTACTCTGATGAACTCCATCCACTTAGAGCAAGAGGGAAATGAGAGGCATCAGAGGAGAGAGCTCGACCGCTAATTAGGATGGGGTCTATCAACTCGATTAATAGGCTGGAAGTTGTGCGTGTCACAGGAACGGTGCCGAGGCTGTTCTGCGGTCACAAAAGACAGCAGGGGATGGTAAGGGAAGGAGGTGAATCCAGCTCTCATTTCTAAACGAGCTTCTGGAAAGCTTCCTAGTTTGAATTAGAAGACGTGGGAGTATCCGATAGGTAGAGTGACGCGGGAGGAATGGCGATGGCACAGGGGGATAGTGAACAAAGCAAATAACAATTTTATTCGACATGTTCTGTTACTGTTTGTTTCATCCACTTCAGATAATATTGCAAATGTGTTCTTATTCCAGAGAAAATGTTTTCAACATTATTGGAGCCTTTGATATTCCACGTTATATTTACAATTCAGAAAGAAAGAAGTTTCTACCGTAAGTCGTGCATATTTTACGTTTCAACCCCTACTCGTTTGAAGAAAAAAGCCTGATTTCTATATGGTTAAAAGTCTCTTTTCTAATCTTGCCCTCTTGGGCCTGCTCATATCAAGCCTGAGTGAGAAAGTGAGACAATTTTGTTTCCTAGTCTCTGAGGAACTATTCAGACGCCATGATAAATGCTGGCTCAGAAAGAATGTGCTCTTGGGTTTTTCCTAGTCCCGTAGGATGACAGTGAAATGGGGACCTGTATCTCCTGTGGCACTGTGTTCTGTGCTGCCTGTGATGTCCCTGGCTCTGCAATTTCGGTGTTTATCAGATAATAAAATGTCCAACCATGTTTATGGCATCTAATGAATAAGAGACAGCCAGGCTAAGGACATACTTCGCTAAATATAACTTAGAGGTTGGTTTGTTTTTTTTTCATGCTTGGCTGTTTAATTTTTTTTTTTTAAATAAATTGAGCCTGTGTGTTGCATGTATTTATTTCTTAGACTGTAGCTTGCGACTCCCTGAAGCCCTGGGGGATTTTAAAGGAGAGCTACAAAAGCTAAAAAAAAAAGAAAAATTAGGAGCAAGCGGTGATTCAGGAGGTTGGAGACAGGAAGAATTTACTTTTAACAGCAAGCAGCCCAGCCTGCTGAGCTAAAAAGAAGCTGTGCTTTTAAAAAGCTTGAAGGAGTGTTAGCTGAGGAATACATGGTGGTGTTCATCACAAGGGGTTGCAGCGACCCTCTTGTAACGTGCAACTCACCTTCTGGCCTTGGTCCATGATTCCGCCGGTCTGGCGAATGAAATCTGTGTGTTTGCAGTCGGTGTTTTATTCCAGTGCCACTTTCTAGGCTGTTGGAAGCAGAAAATCCCATGAAGACAATCTGCTGACCAAGAGGAAGCAAATACTCTTGTTCATAGCCATTTTAAAAGACATTAAGTGCTTTAAAAAACCCGTTTCTGCTGAGGCCCGTTCAGGTGGACAGATAAATCTTGAGGACTAGGATTTACAGGGTAATTAAACAGATGTAGCCTTCAAGATGCAGAACCACAGAATCTCCAGCAGAAATCTTCCTCATTGAGTGAATAAATTACGCACTATTGTTATAGCTTTTGCAGCCTTCTACAACTTTTAGGTCAAGAAGTTGTTTTTGTGCGTGGAATGTACCTTTTTGTTAAACTTGGCTTTGTTAAACTTCTTGTAGCCTGTCGATGACCAACTTTCCTGCGCCAAATTTGTTTGGAACTGCCCGAGATAAAGCGGAGTTGTTTCGCGAGCGCTACTCCCTCTTACAACAGGTCAGGAAAATATTTACTTTAACAAAATATGCAAACAAGAGACTGGGCTTTATATTCTCACATTTGCAGCAGTGCTGTGGGCTGAGGTGCTTCTAGGAGCTACAGTTAAAAGAAAATCGGAGTAAAAACAGGATCTGTACTGAAGTTTATCAGTCTTCTCAACCGTCATTATACAGCGTGATGGATTAATAGAATCACAGAATGGTTTGGGTTGGAAAAGACCTTAAAGATCATCTAGTTCCAACCCCCTGCCATGGCAGGGACACCTCCCACTAGACCAGGTTGCTTAAGGCCCCGTCCAACCTGGTCTTGAGCACAGCCAGGGATGGAGCATCCACAGCTTCCCTGGGCCAGTGTCTCATCACTTTCAAGAGTGAAAAACTTCTTCCTAATTTCTAATCTAAATCTCCCCTCTTCCAGTTTGAAGCCATCACCCCTTGTCCTATCACTACAGGCCCTTGTGGAAGCCCACCTTTCTTCTGGGCCCCTTTTAAGCCCTGCAAGGCCACCAGAAGGTCTCCCTGGAGCCTTCTCTTCTCCAGGCTGCACAAGCCCAACTCTCCCAGGCTGGCCTCCCAGCAGAGGGCTTCCAGCCCACAATTCACAGCATCGTGAATTCACGATTCATGTGTTTCTGCATTTTAATGTCATGTCATAAGAGGGGATTATGTATCTTTACATGGGTCTTGCTCTTTTCCCTCCTGCAGCCTGGCTCTGGGTGTGTGTGATTAGCAGCGTGTCATCGTGTGTAGTGCTTGTTGAGATGACACAAACCCAAAGCCCTGGGAAGCTCTCATTGAGGCTCTCCTTGAAGCATGGAAGTCCGCTTCCGATTTGGTTCATTTATTCATTTTCCAGTTTTCAAAATGCCCATGGCAGGGGCTTGCAACTAGATGACCTTTCAAGGTCATCATTTTTCCAATGCAAACCCTTCTGTGATTCTGTGAAAACAGCTGGTCTCTGTGAACAGCAGCTGGAGCCGTCCATAGGGTCTATGTCCTGAAGCCTCTTCTCCTGGACTCTCTCGTGCTCTCGCACCTCTTTGCCTGCTGGTTTCACTTTGACTCCCCTGCACAGGTTTTGTGTTTGGTTGTTGTCCGTACTCCCTCCTGACCTCGAGAAAAGTGGGGGTTCAGGTCACTGGGGGGGCGCGGGCTGCTGAGAGGAATTCCTGCGTGTGCTGCACAGGCTGGGAGCGATGGGTTCGGTCCAGGGGGAGGCTTTGGGATCGCATGAAAAACTGTGAAAGAAGGGAAAATTTCTACCCTGCGTTTTCTTCATGCTCTCTGCAGTTTATCCATTAGTGATGTTTGCTCCTGATATTAAAAAATATTAAGTGCTTACTTTTAATACACCTTGCCCTGAGGAGAAACCTGCTTTTTTTCCCCACGGTTACCATTTCGCAGTTTACCTTCCCTTGCTCCCTCACTCCTTCCTGCCAGGTAGGCAGAAATAACAGCTTTTAGGAATGTTACAGATATTTGATGTTACTTTTTTGGGGCTTCCTTTTATTGCCCGGTATTTTTGATCGTCTATTCCTCAGAAGCAAATTTTTGTCAAGAGAACCGATTGTGCTTGAGAAGTTAAATGGTGCTGGATAAAATAGAGGAAGAGAACTTTAAAAAGTATTTTGTGTAGTGGTTGTAATGAACCGGCTTTTTGGCAGCGCTCATTTGTTTTTAAACTGGATTACTTCAATTTTGGTTTCTGCAGAGGACTCACAGGCATGAGTTGTTTTCTCCTTCGCCAGTCGTTGTTCATCCTGATGACAGTAAGAGCAAATTCCAGGTAAAAAAATCTCCTTTTTATTTTGTCTTGCAAAGGGAGCTGTACTTGCGTTACACTTTAATGCAGTAATAATTCTTCAGTCGCATCTTAGTTTTACATCCAACGTAACTGATGGAGATGAGTTATTTCTGATGGTTTTTAGCCTGTGTGTCAAAAATGCAGTTGGCCCATGAGGACAAAACCACCGAAAAGCAGCTGTGAAGGGCAGGAGAATCGCAGCTTCCTGCGGTGGAAGGGCAGTACGCTTTGCTTCCCTCTGCTTGGGGATATTTCCCTTGCATCTTTCTTCCATCAGCAATAAATTCACAAACCTACAATTGAATAAGGTCATAACTTTGTTCCGTTCCCATCTCAGCTTTCACATATTAAATGTTCTTGCAATATCACGTAGTTATCACACCTTAGAAAAAAAGATGAACGTGTGTGCCACAAAGCTGCTGCTTTGCTCTACTTCCCTGCTTCTCCCTGAGTCGAGCCTGCGTCTCCATCCAGGCTTTAGAGGCACCTTCCTCCCTTGGCTGCGTCCTCCCTGCCAGCGGTGGCAAGCGCATCGCTTGTGCCGGCGGTGGAGGAGGATTGTCTCTCTTCACTGAGCTTGACAGGCCCCGATGAGTTTACCCAGCAGGCGCGGACAGCACGCTGTGCGACGGCACCTGTAGTACCCTGGCGCGTTCTCCGTCATCCATCTACGATTCCTCGATAGGAGTAACGGGGGTTAGCGTCTGGGCTGGCCCTGTGGTTCCGATGGGATCCTGCTGAGCTTCTAATGACTACAATCGACATTTTTAGGCAAGAGCGGAAATTGCCGCTTGTTCTTTTCAGTTTTCATCCAGCTGTAAGCAAAATAATCACAATCAATATTTACTCGCTGAGCAGTTCTTTGTGCTAGCAGCTGTTACTGGGAATCTTTCCCTAAACTGGGCTACATTCGACATCCAGAAACGTGGCCCCCGTGTTTTTAATGAGCCTGTCTTCTCTCCTAGCTCGTTTGTGTCTTTGTGTGAAAACATGCGCTGCGTGCTGCTTTGTCTTGCTGGCTGAAGTAGAGATACATGGAGAGTTCGATTTAATTCTCCCTTGGTTCTTTGCCTCTGGTTCCAGCTGAAAACAATAGAAACTCTCCTGGGCAATACATCGAAAGTGGGAGAAGTGATTGTTCTTGGGATGATAACTCAGCTTAAGGAGGTAGGTTGCTTTTATCTAGGTCACCATTCATTCCGTGTTCTAATATATTAGAAAATGAGGATGCTTAAGTATCTCCCCACTTCTCTCCTGTCGTATAAACCAGCGGCAGAACTCTGGTCAGCGCCGGTGCTGCAAGAGCCGTTCCTTCAGAAGAGACGTCCCCGCAAGCAGTCGCTGCTGGTGCATGAGGGAGAATGTCTTTCTCTTCTCACTGCAGAATTTTGTAACGCCTTCTGTCAGCAGCCAGAACCAGTTGCATTTTTGAGGCCTGCCCCTCCTTGAAATACTGGAGCTTCCCAAGGCTGTGCTGGGACTTGCTGGTGCCCTGGCCTGTGGTTGCAGGGGTGTGCCAGCAACCCCGATTGCACAGCTCACGGGGAAGGTGCTGAGATATCCTGACTATAAACTACGTGGTTTTCAGTTCTGCCAATGTGTTCGAAGCTTGCACTATTAAAACCTGCCAATTTACTTCTAACTGCTGACTAATAGATGCTTCTGATTGAAGCATTTGTGTGTCGGAGTATATTTTGCTTTATTAATTGAATCCTGTTTTTCAGGGGAAGTTTTTCCTAGAAGACCCTACAGGAGTCGTCCAGATAGACCTTAGTAAAGCCATATCCTTTTTCTGTCACGTAAGGGTGGAAGAAATGTCCTACAGACCTCGAGGATTTAAAATGGAATAATAAATCGATACTGAGCATGACAAATGATGAACTGAGAATTGCAACTCTTGTCTTTTCCCTTCTTTTTCCAATTCCTGAGTTGCTGCAGCTCGGTGCCCTTGCACAGAGACTGTCAGGGCAGGGTCAGTATTGCCCCTGGTGGAAGCTGAGCCTGTTCCTCATCGCAGGCTGCTTCTGAACTTAAACTGCTCAGCTACCCGGTTAATTAATTGCCGATGGACTTTCAGTAGTGTCCAAATGTATTGCACCGGCTGGAAAGCAAACTTTGGCTAAAGACCTAGTTTAAAGAGTCCCGATCTAAGAAAAATACATTTCTTAACCTCTCTGCACCAGTTCCACAGTGGTTTATATACTGAGTCATGCTTTGTTTTGGCAGAAGGTAAAGCAGACTATTTTTTTTTTTTAGCTTGTAATAAGTTATTCTGTTAGTGGCTGTTGCTGCAGTTCTGTGTCTGCCAGATGTAGCCCACCAGACAAGTCTCACGTTGACGAGGCTTGACCACAAGCCGAGTCTGGGACTGGAGATTTTTGGCCGTAAGCCTTTCCTGTTACCTCATGGGCTCTGGAGGCACAGATCAGAGCTCTGTGAAATTGGTGTTTCTCAGGAATCTGGGTGGGATGGGAGCATCTGTAGCAGCTCTGAGGATCGGCCTTCGTTAGCCTGGCTCCAGCATGCCTGGAGATGTGACTACGTTCGGAAGACAGACTAGAATAACCAAACAGTGTGATCTAAGAAGCGGAAAATGCTGCTTTCTGTGGGCAAAGCTTTGGTCCTTCAGAGGCTTTAATGAGGCTTCTCATTAAGATGCTGTAAGGGCTTGCAGGTTTGGAGCCGTGTTTTAGCAAAATAATGGACATTTCTGTTTGTAGAATGTTACTCTGCAATGTACGTAATCGCTAATATAGAATCAGAGAATGGTTTGGGTTGGAAAAGACCTTAAAGATCATCTAGTTCCAACACCCCTGCCATGGCCAGGGACACCTCCCACTAGACCAGGTTGCTCAAAGCCCCGTCCGTAATATATTTTATGTTTAAAATGTATAAACAGAAGTTAAAGCACAAATGATAGTGGGGACAAGTATCCCCCGATGACTTCTGCTCCTCTGACAGGTGGGACAGTTCTCAAGACAAGGTGCAATTTGGTGGAGACTCTTCTGGAGCAGGGCCAGCAGAAATGATTCCTGTTCCCCTACGCTCTTACTTGGTCAGGTCGTTGATGTGGCTGTGCAGCAAAGCTGTTCAAAGAAGGGGCTGGGGGAAAAGAAAACCAGTTGGCTTCTTGCTCAGCCTGTTTTCCAGCCAGAGAGCTCCCTGGCCGGGTTCACCACTGAGCAGCACAGGGACTGGTGCTACCACAGGCGAGGGGTTGATGGAGGCTGGGACTCGCGCAGCTGCCAACTGCCTGACTAATGTCTAGGATGTGATGCTGTTGGAAAAACTAAAGCTTATTTTGTTGTTCAAAACTCCCTTAGGTTGGTATGAAGATGAAGTCTTCCATGTCAACGCTTTTGGATTTCCGCCCACTGAGCCTTCTGCAACCACGAGGTATAACACGGGCCTTCGGCAGCTGCCCTCTGCAGTTTGTTGCGGGTTTCTAAGTCAGCGCATCGTTATTTGATAGAGTCTGTGACGTTAAAGTGCGCTACTCTTCCCCCTCCCCACGTGCCTTGAAGGAAATACAGTTTTAAGGAAGCAATTCCAGGATTTGGGCCAGTGCTAAAGCCGGTGGTGGTAGCAGAACAACCCTTCCAAGGCCCTTGGGTTCTGCGTGTTAATAACAACCGGGATCCAAGTTCATGATCCAGTTGCCCTTCTCACTCGCAAAACTAGATGACAATTATATGGGAGTAAGAAATTCCTTGTTGCTCAGAGAATGGACGTGGGAAAGAGCCCAGGATAAATATTACCCTGAGATGTTCTGCTAAGTGGGACAGCACCTCTGCTTTATGCCCAGGTCACTGTCGATTCTCTTCCTTGCTTCCTCCATGAAGTACTAAATGATTATTGATACCATCTGAGCTACTTATCCTAATGATAAGAATGGTTTAAGTGAGTCATAATCAAAAGTACTCATGATTTGGGAAGAAAGCAGAAATAACTTGAATATGTTAATGATGTAGAGCCTTCTATGGGAATATAAACTTCTTTGGAGGGCCTTCTTCAGCTTCAGTAAAGGCTTCCGCGAAACTGAAGCAGCTGGAGGATGAAAATGAAGACGCCATGTTTGTATTTCTTTCTGATGTGTGGCTGGACCAAGCAGAAGTTCTGGAAAAGCTTCACACAATGTTTTCAGGTAGGTGAATGACAGAACCATAAGCTGGTTTGGGTTGGAAGGGACCTTTCAAGGCCATCCAGTCCAACCCCCCTGCACTGAGCAGGGACATCTGCAACTCGAGCAGGTTGCTCAGAGCCCTGGCCAACCTCACCTGCAATGGTGCCAGGGATGGG
>JAVSBS010002504.1:10550-34969 GCA_033124195.1 Coracias cyanogaster | reverse complement strand
GGCTGGGCCGTACCAAGGCGGCGGGGCGGGGGGGAGGGAGGCGAGGCCGTACCCAGCAGTACCAAAGCGGCGGGGCGGGACCGGGCCGTACCACGGCGGTGGCCCAGCAGGGGGGCTCAGGCCTTTTGTAGAGCCCAGGCCGCTGGTTCCCGCTGTGGCAGCCGGAGCCTTTTTTTTTTTTCAGGAAAAAAAACGAGAGAAGGGGGAAAAACATAAAATAAAACAAAATTCACCCGCCGCGGTTGGGGCGCGCTGCCCCTTTAAGAGCACCCCCAAAGATGTCGCAGCCGGGGGTTCATGTGCTCGCGCGACCTACCCTGCTGGTTCTCCCCGACCTTCGGGACGGGCTCTGAGCGCCTGCTATTGGCTGGAAGCGTCAAGGTTCCGCCGTCTGATTGGTGAGCCGGCGGCCTGGTCCCGCCCCGGCTGTGCCCAGCAGGGTACGTTGCGGGCTTGGCGGCTAGTTCCTGTGCTAGGCCTCGGCGGGGGGAAGCGGCCGGGCCGGGCCGGGCGGCGATGGCGGCGGCGGTGTAGAGCAGAGCCGGGCCGGGCGGAGCAGCGGGGCCACCATGATCATAGAGAACGTGGACGCTTTCAAGTCTTGGCTGGCCCAGTTGCTGGAGCCGATGTGAGTGCGGGCGGGGGCAGGGCCGGGGCCGGCCCGGCAGGGGCAGGGGCAGGGCCGGGCCGGTCCCCACCGTGCGGGGAGGCGGCTCCGCGCCGGAGGGAAGCCGCGGCGGGCAGCGCTTTCCACGCGGAACGTGCCGGGCCGGGAGGCGGGAGCCGGCGGGGGGGGTGCGGCAGCGGGCCCTGCCTCGCCCGCCGCTGCGGTTCCCCCGGCCCCGGGACAGCCCGGCCGCGGCCCCGCGTCCTGCAGCCCCGGGAGGTGACAGGGCCCGGCTCGGAGCCGCGCCGGTGGCTCGCCCGGTGGCCGCCGCTTCTGAGCACACGGCGTGCGGGAGACTCCGGTTTAAAGAGCGTGGGCCGCGGGCCGGTGCGCAGGGCCCGGCCTTTTGTCCCGAAATCTGTGTCTCGGGCTTGGGCTCCGTGTGAAGGCCTTGCGGAGCCGGCTGGCCGGGGAGCGGCGGCTCACAGCTTCATCTCCGACCACCTAACATCGTTCTGTGGCACAACACCGAGCCAAGAAATGGAGCCATGGCAACAGCCCCGCGTGCAGTTGAGCAGGTTTGCTGGAGAAGTGTCAGAACTTTGCCAGGACTTGGCGGAGGGTCTGGGAGCGTGGCTTGGTCCTGGCTCTACCAGTGGTGGAAGAGGGTTTCGAGGGGTTTGGTGTTGGTGCTGGGAAGTGCTGTCTGTCTGAAAAGCACCCTGCACGCTGACCAAGCGTTTGTGAGGTGGGTATGGCAAGGTGTTGGCAGAATTTCCTCTGTAGTAAGGGTCTTCTGAAGGAAGCGGACTTGTCGGTGACTAGCCAGCCTAATGGGTTCCCCAGAGTAAAACTAAGGCCTGCTTAAAGTTGCAGGACATACATTTACAATGTATAGTTAACATATTTCTACAGATACTTTTCTATTTTCGTATTTTAAGTAGGCTTTGGAACTACGCAGCTGTAGTCGTGAAGTAGCAGGCCTTTGAAAATCCTTCTTTACTTTCCTTTTTTTCTTTTTTTAAGATAATAGTCTCTTGATACTTGGTCAAATCCTTCTGAAAGTCTGTCTACACAGAGCATAGCCCTTGCTCCTACACCACCACCAATTCCAGTTGACCTTCTCTCTCGCTGTCCCGCATTCCTTCAGTGTCTGAGCTGCTCTATAGAGACATGAGTCAGAGACGAGGGTTCACAGTAGAGGATGACAGAATGTCCTGGTGGGTGGCCGAGGACTCAGGAGGGAAAATACAAAATGGTTAACCTGGAGAAGTGTACGGACCTTACGTGTTCCCCTGTAGCGTACAATGTAATGTAATGTAATGCCAGAGAGAAACTACCACGTGCAGAAAGGAACGGTTATAAAGTGACAGATCATCTTTATTTTAAACTGAAGGTTTATCATCAGTTCCATGTAGGTACTGAATTTGCTACATATAGTTTGTTTCTTTCTGTGAAGTGTGCATGTAAGAGTTGTAAAATGTGTAAATTTGTGGTTTCTTTTTTAATTACCACATTTAACGTGGCTTTCATCGGATGTTGGAAACAGTTAGCAAACTAATTTGGAGTAGAGCTGCTTGACTGGCTGCTCGTTGCGGATTTTTATTGTTTCCAGCCGGTTGTCACCTGCATGGCTTTTTGCGTTTTGTTTCTGTTTTCCATTTGGGCTTTTTTAAATTTATTTTGAGGTCTACGTACTTTATACTATTTCCTTCCATTTCTGTATTTCGTATTCATAGAAAATACACAATGCCCTCTCTAAATGTTAATCTTAAAAAAAAAAAAAATCTTTAAATTGTCAGGCTGTTGTAGGATTCTACCCATCGCCTGATAACTTGCAGCTGTAGAGAGGCTGAGTGAGGAGTTATTGCTTAATCATTGAGCACTGTTCATCTAGTTCCTACCTAGAGTGTTTTTTCTAGTAGCTGAATAATGGAATCTAAAGCGGTGTCCAATTTAAAGGGTAGTGGTAGAGTGTTGCTGTGTGAAGTTGGTTATCTTTGGCCTTCTTGAAGCTAGATAGGGCTTAGGTGGGTGGAAATTTGTGCCAGCATTAAGTGATTGTTGTAAGATTTGTAGGCGTGGAAATAGTCCTCAGGGAATGAAGAGGTCGGTGTATTAGACACAGTAACTCCATCTGTGCAGAACGTATCTGTGTGCATGTTTAAAATAGACGCCGGTGATGGGTGATCTCTTTCTGAACTGCTTCTCATGGTAACGATGTTTTAACGCTTTAAAAACCACTGTTACACTTCACAGTAACTGTGCCGTGACTCTCCTGGTGCTTGCTCTGCTACTCTTTAGAGTCATGCTAGGTGGTGATTGCTGTGCTGAGAGAAGGTTGAGAAACGATGGCGTCTGCTCAGTGCCCTAGAGTTGGACCTTTCTGTAAAGAAGAAGAAAGGTAGTTTTTCCTAAGCAAAGCTCAGGAAGGAACAAAAGAGCGGGAGCATCACAAGGTGTGGTGGGGTGAAGGGACGGTCACAGGGCAACTAAAATCTTGTGCAGTAGTTGAAGAGAAAATAAAAAAAAAACCCAACCTTTGCTGGCCTAGCCGTCCCAATGCAGCTGGGTTGGTGCCGGGTGACAGGAAAGCATCCGAGGTGCATTGCTGAGTTTTCTTTGGTGGCTCTTCCGTAACCGTGATTGTCCAACTTGAGGGTTTTCGGCAAACTTCAGTAGAGTCAAGAGTGGTTCTTTCTCTCCGTAGATGTGACGCTGACCCCTCAGCCTTAGCCAACTATGTGGTGGCACTAGTCAAGAAAGACAAACCAGAGAAAGAGCTGAAAGCTTTCTGCGCTGATCAGCTGGATGTATTTCTGCAAAAAGGTACGGTGTTCCCCTGCGCTACTGTTTGGGGTGTCTGTTTCACGGGGCGGAGGAGGGAGGACCATGCACCATTGTTGCCTTCAAAGTACTTCTTGTTATCTGTGAAGTGATTATTTCTTCCAGAGTGTGGAGGAAGAAAGATCTCAAAAATAAAAAAGGTGAAGTTGTGTAGCTTGGTCTTGTTCATGGTGGGCGAGAGGAAGCCCTCTGAGATAACGACAAGCAATTCCATGTTAAAATATCTGTCATGCTGCCAGAAGCTTCTCTGGCAGGTGGTTGGTACCTTTTGAAAGCCTGGTCTGTATTAACCTGTCAGGCTTCTGGCAAGCTTCTCATAGCAATTTGGTTCAAATTCAAGGTTTTAAACACTTAAGTTCTGACGCCCACTGGGGAAGCTATTGTGCATTTTTTGTGATCTGATGTTAAACTGATGATTAGTCTCCTGTGAATGATTTACTCTCATAAAAATTGCCAAGCGGCTGCTAATAGAGTAACTGTGGACTTACTCCTTGATCATAAGTTTCAGTCATGCTTGCCCCTCAGAACATTCCAAGTTGTGAATGTGTTTGAAGGAAAGGTCTCTGTTTCTGTCTTTGATATATCTGATTAATTTCTTTAGCTAAATAAACAGTCTCGGGTTCCACAAATGTAATTCCAGCTCCTTGAATGGCACTAATGTCCATCAATCTCAGATGCTGCTGTGAGCAGTCCACCTGGAGGACTTTCAGGGACTTCTCTGGTACATCTAACAGTGCCCTTAAATCAATAGGTAACAATATTTTCTTGTGTTCTGTATCTGCAGAAACTTCAGGTTTTGTAGATAAACTTTTTGAAAGTCTGTACACGAAGAGTTATCTTCCTTCTCTTGAACCCACGAAAGTAGAAGCGAAGCCTGCAGGTCAGGAAAAAGAAGAAGTCAAGGAGGAGGTAACATCTTTTTCTGCCTACCCAACTCTAATTTCCAAATTGTCTGTCCCCTATGTTTGTGAGGCAAAATGTGAAAGAAAAATCCACTTTATTGTGAGTAATGATCTTTGTGATCTCTGTGCATCTGAAGATAAATGGAAGATGACTCTTCAGACAAGTACATTTTAAAATGACTTTGCAGATGCTTTCCGGCCTTTGATCTGGATTAAGAGTATTCAGAAATCCTATCCAGACACCCCTGGCAATAAGAGCTGATAATGATTTGGAAGGATTTGAGAGAGGAGGAAGAAGCAAAAACATTTTCTTTTCCAATTTGGTGTACTCCGTGAGGAATAGAAATAATTTTACATATTTTCTGTAATACTTAAAATCACTGAAATATGGTGGCCTCTATTTTGAGAAATAATTACTTTTAAAAGAAGTGAAGTAGCGTTCATTTGCCAACAGTTTTCTTTTATCTTGTTTTAATTTTTATTGACAAAATTGAAAACAATCAAGTTTTTGAGAAAAGCAAAGCAATATTTCCATAGTTGTCCAAACCCCTTTGTATACTGTGTAATCTTCTGCTATCGCTGGCCTAAGACATATGGTTTTTTATTCTCAGCTGGTGATTTTCCAAGGGAAGAGACCTCTTCTGTGTGTAACATCCTAATGTACCAGCTTTGAGAGGGAGCTGGGGGGAAACTTGCTATAGAAGTAAACGCTCTTTTTTCCCAGATACCCTGTCAGTTTGCAAAGTTACTTCAGGCTGAGTATGTGTTTTAATTACTACAGGAAAGGTGCAAATAAAGCCAGAGAGTATGTGAATATCTAGTCAGTTCTGCTCGCTCCAGGGATGCTTATGTCCTGCAGCGTGAAGAGCAGAAACTGTTACTGTCTTTATAAATGGACCATGGCGGGTGTTTGTCTTTTTTTCTGCCTAGTACTCTAAATGGGTGTTCAGATTTGTGCTTTTGTCCATGAGCCTAAAATAACATGAAGGGAAGACCTTGCTGGAGTTACTACTTCTGTCTTCAGAGTTACATCTGGCTGGTGGTCATAAAGGCGACAAATAATTGCAGATCAAAATCTGTCAGTCGGCCAAAACAAAGCTTTGTTGTATTATATTGCAGAATGCAGATCCCTATTTGAGGCAATGCGGCTTATCAGTTGATTTAAATGAAACTTGCTCTTTGCTTGTTTTTCCCCTCTTTTCTGATGTCCTTGTTTTTTGATATTGGTTTGGTTTTTTTAATCTGAGGATAAGATCCAGAATTAGGACAACTTATAGAAATAGCTTTGGTGATGGAAGTTCATAATTTGCAACTATACAAGACTTCGGCTTTAATAGTTTTCTGACCAGTTCTCAAAGTACTATTGTCATTTATGAAAAATTATTTTAGAACTATTTTCAGTTGACTTCACCAGTGCTCTGGTGGTGGGAAAGGGGGAGATTTGGGGGAGTGTGGGAAGAGGTGGGTCATGGGTAAGGCAAAAGGAGGCATCTAGGACAGCTTTATGGGAGAACTTTACAAGATCATGACAGTAGTTTTTTCAGCCTCAGTAAGGCCTTGATGATTTGTCACGTATTACACAATTCCTGCAAACAGAGGACATGAAACAAGTGTAGAATCATCTCTGAGTCAAGGTTGGAAGGGACTCTGGGTACTAACCTGTAGTTTTAGATTGCAGGGTTTTAGATTAGGCTGTCCAGACCAATTCTCCCCGAACAGTCCTAAAGGATGATTCAGGAAGCCTTCCTTTTTGTTGTGTTTTAATTGGAAAAAGTCTTTTGAAGATTTTTGCATGTAAACTTTTGCCGGCAGAATTGACAGTAACTTCCAAGCAGCGTTAGGTGGCAGGGAAGGCAGCGAAAGCACAGAATAGGTTCAGGGTGTTCCACAGCAGTGGTGTGCTTGACAGACTTCTGCAACTGCCTCTGTTGAGGCCAGCGAGAAATGTGACCAGTTCAACCATGTGAACAGCTTTTTTGCTTTCTAACATTTATTTCAAAGTGTAAACTAGTGACGTGTCTGCCGGAGAAATAACTCTGAAGTTGTGTTCCAGTTAATGAGACTCAGAAAATACCTCGTTTGTGGAATTGCTTACTCTAATGGGGTAGAGAGTGGACAGAGAACTTGTCTCTCCTGAATCTTGTTGAAAAACAAAGTATCAACGTATTTTTGTTTTTGGGCATCTCCTCTGCAGAAAAACCTGAAAGATTGGAACAAAAAGCCCCAAAAGCTCTAGTACTTGCTTACTTGTAGTGCTCAAGTATTCTGTACGAGTCATAGTTGAATACTGTGTTTATACAGGATGCTAACTGTGACTTGAACTAAATCTTGGTCTTGTTTTCCTCATGTAAAACCAAAACTGATACTCATCCCCGATTGGTAGTCTGTTAAACAGAATTTTCAAGACTCGGTTGAAGAAGAGCGAGATGGCAGGAAAAAGAAGTATTCCAGTCCTCAGAGAAGCCGGACAGACTCCAGTGAACAAAGGTTCGTTTTGAAGCAAAACGCTAATATATTCTTCTGTATTTGATGGTAATCTGTAACTGTGGAATTGTGGTGAAGTGAAAAGCAGAAGTGAAAAGCATTGCTGGAGGGGTCTTTAGCGGCTGGGGGCTTGTCCACACAGTGTCAGCATCACTTTTAAACCATGTGATCTTTTGGTCTTTTTTCACCTTTCCAGTTCTTCTCAGTCCTCCCCTTGCTGGTTTCTACAAATTAGTGACCCAACTTTGAGATTTGGTGGTTTTCTATGTAATTTGGGAAATTCTGACTTGAGTGTTCACTGTCCAGGTTGGACAGGCGGGATGAACAGCGCCTTAACTCGTTGCAAGCTTGTTTCCTAGTTTTGGTTTCTCTTCTCATAAACGTGGTCTACATCTGTCTTTTCTAGAACCAGAGAGAAGAAGAGAGATGATGGGAAGTGGAGGGACTACGACAGATACTACGACAGGAGCGACTTGTACAGAGAGAAGTCAAGCTGGCGACGCGGCAGAAGTAAAAGCCGTAGCAAAAGCAGAGGATTAAGTCGAAGTCGCAGCCGCAGTCGGGGCAGAAGCAAAGACCGTGATGCCAACAGGAGCGTTGGTGAGTTCCCAAGGTGCTGCTTGAGGAGGATGTCTGATGGCAGTGATGTGTGGTGACTCCTCCATACTCTATGATCTGGGGCTGTGGATCTCCTTGAGGAGTTGGAGCAAGTTTTGAGAGCTTTGTGTTCCTGAAATTATTAATAAAGATGCTGTTCGTCAGAGTAGAACAATTAAGGGGATTGTTTCTTCTTTGCTAACCTCTTAATTTATCCACAAGTGTATAGCAGCACACGTTGGTAGCTGGTATTTCTGTGCTCTGTGTATCGGCAAAGCTGGTGGTTTTGTTGTTTGGTGGGATGTTTTTTCCCCCCCCAAAGATCTATTTTTTTGCAAAATACTGTTATCTTTTTCTCGACTTTGTTACTCTGTGTTTTTTAGAGAAGGTTTCTTTGTAATTGAAGGTGGTTACCATGTATTCCATTGTTCTTTTAGGGCTAACTTGAGTCTGTTGGAAAAGTAGGAGGCACAGGTCACAACAGATTTCAAGGCACGTTGAGATCATGGTAGTTAAGGGCAAGGGTAGGTTTGCTGCTTGAGGCTTTTTCCTTTCCCTTGAGAAAGCTGTAATTAGAAAGGAATATGGAGTAGAGGAATGAATTTGCATTTTGCAAATAAAACATTTAGATTTCTAGAGTTAAAACCCTGTTTGCTTTGTATTTAGCTCAATTGGTAAGACTAAACTCCATCAAGAACAGTTTAACATGCAGCGTACTGAATATTTAAGGAGCTGTTTATGCTGTTGTGTATTTTTCTCAAGGGTCTGGTATACAGAACAAAGCATGAGGAATTTTTAACTTTCTCCGTGTTCGGTTGTTTTGGATTTTTTTTTTTTTCCCAAACAGACCACCGAGAAAGATCAAAATTCAAGAGTGAAAGAAACGATGTTGAAGGCTCGTATAATCCAGTCTCCATGTCTCCCAGTAAATCCACCGAGCAGTATTCCTCTGCACAGTCTATTCCCAGCGCTGTTACTGTCGTTGCACCTGCGCACCATCTTGAGAGCACCACAGAGAGCTGGTCAAATTACTACAACAATCACAGCAATCCCAGTTCGTTCGGCAGAAACCCTCCTCCTAAAAGAAGATGTCGAGATTACGATGGTAAACGGTTTCTTAGTTTTCGGCTCCTTACTTTGTTTCAGTTGTTCTGTGACCCTTTTTTTTAGGTATTCACTAACTATAGGCAGCAAGTCAGAATGCATAGCATGTGGAGTGTACCTTGTATGTGACAGATACATGCGTGACTTAGATTTTACTGGGGAAATAACTAGTCTTACTGGAAGCAGTTTACTTATCTGACTGTTGCTGGATAAGAACATACGGAGTTTGTTCACAATTCTGTGTGTGCTTGGCAAATATTTCAACCACTGGCAGTTCTGGTAAAGATTGCAGTATGTGTTTGATATAAAGCAGATGGTGCTTCTGACTTTCTTTCTACAGCTTTAATGATGGATGCCTGTATGCATGTTTTTATGGAAGATTATTCTAATTTGAATTATTTAGAAATGTAATGTTGGATCAGTGATTGCATGTTTTCTTTAGTAAGAAGTGCCAGCAAAAAACTGAGATTGCTACAAGTCGCTGACAAATAATGTTGGGTGTTTTTTTTTTTTCTTCCTCTAAAAAGATTATTAAATATCCTGTTTTGCAGAGCGAGGATTTTGTGTGCTTGGTGATCTTTGCCAGTTTGATCATGGAAATGATCCCTTAGTAGTAGATGAAGTTTCCTTGCCAAGTATGATCCCTTTTCCTCCACCACCTCCGGGACTTCCTCCTCCTCCTGGCATGCTTCTGCCCCCTTTGCCAGTTCCAGCTCGGAATATGAGGCTGCCAGTTCCACAAGCTCATCCGCAGGCACCACCTCCTGTTGTGCTTCCAGTCCCAAGTGAGTCAAAACATCGTTCTTGCTTTGTCACCAGGTGAAAATGATGGCTCTTTCTGGAAGATCTGTGGATACTTGAAGTAATGAGTTCAAGCTTCTCTGCTAGCTGTGTGCGATTCAAAATATTGCCACAATAATTCTAAAAAATCAGCTTGCAAGATGTGACATTCCTGGCACTCGGGACTGAATTAGATAAGTCAGGCAGGGAAGGGGAGAGGGCATCTTTCAGATAATCTCACAACCTGACAGTGGTGTTTGGAATGACCACTGACAACTGGGTTGCTAGCTCTTTTTCTGTTGGTGCAAAACTGAGATTTAATCTCCTACAAGATCTAATAAATGTCTGTGTTGGTGCTCTATTATCTGCCACTAAAAAGCAATCATAATTGATACACCTCAGATCTGTTTTAGTTCAGGAGTTGTCTCTGGGGCGTTTAGCCTGTTTTGTTGTCTTACTGCATCTTACAATGTAAATTCCCTGATGAAACAGAACATTAGCTGTGTGGTCACCCAGTTGCCGTACTCTCTATTCCAGTAACACAACACGTGCCGTGACAGTTGTATCAAGTAGCAGTGGCTATGGGATGAGAAACCATTTTATACAGGATTAACCCTAAACTTTGCACAAGCCTTTTAGTGAGTGGAATCGGCTCGCTCTGGAGTGAACTGACGGTGCCCTCTGGTCGTGTCTCAGGGGTTGTGTAGTTAACTTTTTTGGGGTGTATAGTAAGTAGAGAGGTCTGTACTGTATATGGTGCAAACAAAGCAAAACCAGCTAGGTAATTCCATGTCTGTGAATGCCTTTTGCCATGTAGTCCATGTTTTAGAACTGTAATTGAAATACTGCCGATAGGCTCTCGTGCTGCAAGGAAGCCTCGGTTCCCCATGGCAGAGCTGAGGGAGGAGCTGCTTTTGTTAATGCAAGTTCTAACAATAATAAACCACTGGAGAAGAAAAGACACTTTGGGTTTTTCCTTAAAGCTTTTTACTTTCTGGGAAAGAGGAAAGATGTTGGAATCAGAGTAATTTACCTGAACAGGGCTTCTCAATTTATTCTTTTCTCTGTACTGAGACTGTAAATACTTACAGTCCTGACCTTGCTCAAAGCAAGGCATAGAGAGTCACAGAGCACTGGAACGGGCTGCCCGGAGAGGTGGTGGAGGCCCCATCCCTGGAGGCATTCAAGGTCAGGCTCGATGAGGCTCTGAGCAACCTGACCTAGGTAGATGTCCCTACTTCTGTAGGGAGGTTGGACTGGATTACCTCTGAAGGTCCCTTCCGGCCTGAAACATTCTATAATTCTATTCTATAAACAAATTGCACTGAATTGTTTGCATGTTGATCTGTGGAGTTGCATGCCTTGATGATCTATCTGTGGTGTCATTGTAGGACCACCCTTAACGCAGTCAAGTTTGATAAACAGTCGTGACCAGCCTGGGACAAGCACAGTGCCCAGCCTTGCGCCTGTGGGAGCAAGGCTACCTCCTCCGTTACCCCAGAACCTGCTGTACACCGTATCAGAACGTAAGCAAATACCTCTTTTTAAATTCTGCTTGAAATGGAAATTTTAAACTCTCTCTTGATGTCTGATTAGCAGTGATTGCCTCTGTCTTCCTCCAGTATGTGCAAGTCTAAAAAGAAGTCTGGTTGTTGTATAAGAAAGGGATCCCTTCATCTTCAAGCTGTTTAGTAGGAAATTAGTAGGCAAAAGATGTATCTGTAAACCTGTAATTGCTGTTTAACTTTATTCCTATCCTGTTTGGGCTAGTAGAGATGGGAGAGATTGTTTTTATTTTTCCCAGCTGTGTACCACAGTAGTCTCTACAGTCCTCATATATATTAGTACTTTCCTTCTACCTTTTTTCCAGAACCAACTTAGTTGGAGCTTTCTAACTTAAAAAAATGTTTGGCTTTCAAGGGACATGTCCATCTTCCTTAAGAGAGCGTAGATTTTTTAGAAGTGGGATTTTATGAGGGGAAATAGCAAAATTCCTGGAAAGTCCTAGATTGCTCAGTTTAAATCCAACAAAGCTTGTATGTCTTTGATAATGAAAGGAGTGATGACATTTCCACACTTTACAGGAGCAAAATAAGATCTTTCAGCCTCAGTGT
Source organism: Coracias cyanogaster (assembly GCA_033124195.1). Classification (NCBI taxonomy): domain Eukaryota; kingdom Metazoa; phylum Chordata; class Aves; order Coraciiformes; family Coraciidae; genus Coracias; species Coracias cyanogaster. Next base: position 23,534 of record JAVSBS010002504.1, on the reverse strand, counting down.
TTTATAATATTCCCGTCTGGAGTGTTTTTACATGAATATGAATTTTATTCAAAGGAGGGCTCTCGTTTGTGGTCCATGTCATTTCCTTTGTGACTTCTTCCATGCTTTTCAGAACTTTGGTCGCTGAAATATCTTGTTAGATAATCTGGTCAATTATCTCCAAATGCTGTCAGGCATTTCCATGTTCTGATTCTTTCAACTTCAGAACTTCTTCTAAGTTGTGATTATGTCAGTCTGAGCTCGTGGACCATCATCGCTGACTTCACTCGCACAGCATGATTCTGTTCTCCAGAACATCTGTGGAGTTTCTCATGTCCTCTCCTTGGACTGTTAGAGTAACAACTGCTGGTTGCCCTCTTGCAGTCGATCGCGTGCCAAATCCTGGAGGAGGAACTTGTGGTTCAGCTTGTGCAAGGTTAATGAAAGTTCTTGGCAGAGACTGAAACTGTAAAACATCAGTTTTGAAATTCTGGGGCATCTGTTTTAAATTGTCGAGTCTTCACTGGTGCTGTGGGACAAGGAGCTGACATTCAGAGTGCTTCAAGTCCCCTTGTGTAGGCGCTCGTTTATCCCAGGATGTGCTGTGTTTGTCTACAGAGGCTTTTCATAGACTTTATTCATTCTAGTTCTTGTAGCTCTTTCCTTTTTGTGGTTAGAAAAATGCATCATCCTTGATCTGGACCTCGGGCTAGAGGAACAATACGAGTCAATTCGGTCATCTTGTGTTCTCGTGGTTACCTCTTTTAATTAAAATAATCATTAGTACCCTACTGGAACTAGGCAGCTGGTCTCACACTTACATAGATTAAGAGAATTTAATAGGTAAGTATTGATCAATTTACTTGATTTCTCAGCTTTCTTGATGGGAATCATTTAAGTGTGTTCTTCCTCAAAAATCCTTTTCCGAAGTAAACTCAACTGCTGGGCAGCAAAGACCGAAAATCTCTTTGCATCTCAGGTCCTGCAGAACGAATGCTCCAACTGAATCTTTAGTTGCTGTCGGGCATTGTGAAGGTTCTCATGCAGGCACCTCATTCCTTTCTCAGGCAGCTCATCAGCCAAACTCAGTTATTGTGACCGATGCGCTGTTGACCAACAGTAACAGTCAGATTAAAAAGCAGAAGAGAACGTGCCCAACTAGACTGGGGCCTAAAGCTCAGCTGAGGGTGTTAACCGCTGGACGCATTGGCTGTACGACCTCTTTTCTCTCTCCTCTTCATCCAAAACCACTTCTGATTCTTGGACATCCATGCGTTTCCTTAAAGGAAAATTAACCCTGAGTCTTAAACTCATTTGAAAAATTCTTTCATTTCTCTCCTTTTTTTATAGATACATATGAGCCAGATGGCTATAACCCCGAAGCTCCTAGTATTACCAGTGCTGGTAGATCTCAGTATCGACAGTTCTTTACAAGAGCACAAACGCAGCGTCCAAATCTAATTGGCCTAACATCTGGGGAGATGGATACAAATCCAAGAGGTAGGAAGGGTTTCTAGTCATTGCTGTTGCTATTTCTGTCCAAGACCGTCAACCCTTATTTTCCCCTTTTTCAGGCTGAAAGCAATAGTTTTTCTCACTGATCTAGTATCTCAGAGCAATTTTCAGACATCTCTGCCTTTCTTAAAATACTAATGTGACCATATTAAAGTCAAAGCAGCCTTTTTGATTAAAAACAGCTATTCGCTTGGGAATGTCGCAAGGGTTTTTGGGGCTGGTTGGTTGGGTTTTTATTCTTCTTCAGCCTGTGGAGGCAATTCTCAGGTGCTGAGTGCTTCTAGAAGGAAAAATGGTGCAGCAAGATGGCTTTAAGCAGTGCAGTCTGAAGACTGCTTTCAATTTGCCAAGGGTATGTTTAGGATCTGGGGCATGGGCGAGGATCTACGACGCTTGCCTCGGCTGCTGTGATGGTGGTAAAGAGGGGAGCCACCATGACACGGTTTTGTACTTGATGGTCTGGCTCCGTCAGCCAGATGTTCCACCTCAAATGAACGCTGCAGGCAGCACTCTGATTCTCGTCGCCCCTGGAAGTCCCCGTCGGCATTTAGGCAGTTCTAAGTCCTGAACTGGATGGATGCAGACGTAGCCTTAGTGGTGACGTGCACAAAATATCTTCTAGAGAGAACAAGTCAAGGCTCTTTAAAGAAATGTTTGTTCTGTTAGCATAGCTCTTTTTCTCCCCCGCTGTTTTCTCTGCCCTCATTGTTAGAAGATGTTAAACTTCAGTGTTTCCTGTTATGCTTCCATGTTTCTTATCCGATAAAGATATTTTTTTCAATGTTTCCTTCCAGTGACAACTCCTGTAAAGAATATGGTTAAATATTATGGCAGAAATTGCTGCTTCCATCTTACTGAACGTCATAAAGCCAGGGTTGGGGCTTTATTGCTGGCCGTCAGGTTCTCTCTAGGAACCCATTCCAGTTGTAAGGCGAGAGTGAGCGTCCAGCAGTGGTGCTTTGAACACTTGTTTTACTATCTTTTGTCACGCATGTGAAAGATTTACTCTGAAATAATCTTCCAAAGTAAGATTAAAACCATGCCCCAAAACGCCCAGTCCTTTTTCTCACCAGTGTAATCGGCAGAGCTCTGGCATCTGTAAAAGCTGTAGAAAATTGACTTATAACTCAGACTTCTTTTTAGTTGAGTATCTGGCATACACAGAAGACTAACAGCAATAGCATAATCTTCAACAGGTTGTAAATAAGTACTGGCAAACTGTGACCCAGTGCTTTAGCTTTGCATTTGTAGAAGCTGCTTCAAACTTCTAATGTCTCCAAGAGTATAACTTCATGCCATAGCTGTGCTTAATTAACAGTTTGTTGCTGAAGATTGGATGGAGGGATGGCAAGGGGACAGCGGTGGGAGGGATGGGATCTTGGTTGCTCTTTTACTGTCGGGGCGGCCGCGGGGAAAGTCAGTTGTTTATTCAGCCTGTGTCACGTTGCAGAACTGCAGCCTGAAGGCTGGGAACCCAGCCTTGTTTCTTCTCCGTTTCCCCACTTCCCCCCCCTCCCCCTTTTTTTTTTTTTTTTTTCCTCTTTTCCTGCAGACTGAATTTTCGGTACCTGAAAGATGGAGTTCTAGCTCTGTCTCTTCAAGCTAACACCAATCTTAAAGCTCAGAATTTCCTCCCTGCTGGCTGGACTAAATTTTTATTTTCCTCAAATGTAGCCGGGCTACCAAGTGATCTCTGAAGTACCTTCCTAAACAAACCCAACCAACTTGATAACATCTTCCTAATGGTTGTTTTTAAACTCAGTCCTATTGTGCCATGTAAGCGAAAGCTTTTCCAATGTCTCTGATGTGATGACTTACACAAGCCTTTCTCCTTTCCTCCAGCTGCCAATATTATCATCCAGACCGAACCTCCCATTCCCATCACAAATAACAGCAGCAACGTAACTAGAGTTGTCCTAGAACCAGACAGCAGGAAAAGATCTCCAAGCACCATGGAATGTCAACCGTTAAAGAAACCGTGGCTGGGAAAGTAAGAATTAGCAACTGCCCTCACCTAATGGAAATGCACTTTATTGCCGTCAGCGCTGTGAATGTCGCCATTCCCTGGTCCCTGTGGTTTTAAGCTGGTTGGGTCAGAAATTCTGTGTCCACATAATATAAATAATACACATTTGGTAGAGGGAGGGGCCTTTTTTGTTAATGTCTAGAGGGGGTACTTTTTATGAGAAAAATAGGTGTTAACATTTACCTTCCTTAAGTCTGTGTGTGTGTATATATATATTTAAAATATGCCTATCTAAATTACTGCTTTGTTCTCATCTTCTCTAGGCAAGCAAATAACAACCAGAATAAGCCAGGATTTTTGAAAAAGAACCAGTATACTAATACGAAATTAGAAGTTCGAAAAATTCCACCGGAACTGAACAATATTACACAGCTCAACGAACACTTCAGTAAATTTGGAACTATTGTAAATATTCAGGTAAAAAAGAAAGTTTAGTTTTATGTCTGTGAGTGTTTTATTTTTCCCTGAAGCCTTCTTGAATTCTGCAGCTGAACTAGAATCTTTGAATTCCTTAACGGGAGCTAACTGGGAGAGTAAGCAAGAAAATTCAAAGAAAGATTTTCTTGGTATTATTATTGTAGTTCTCTGAACGTTTGTTGGCCTCTACCTTCACGAGATCCTACTAAATTTGAAAGGCTTGCAGGTATAACACCTACATGCAGGATTTTGAGCAACTTGCGTGTAATTTTTGAGATACCTGGGAAGTTTCTGTACTTATTGAGTCGATGCTTTATGTCTGAGCCCAAAAGATACTCTGGTGCTTTTGGCAGCCCAATAGAGGAGTTATGCATTTAGAATATGCCATCTTCGTCATTATCATGGAATTTCTAGTGTGTGTTTTTATTCCTGTGATTATTTTTTTAGGGATAAATAGTGTTACTCAAGACGGTTGATAACGCTTCTTTGAGAACGTGGTGAACCTTTGCATTGTCCATCTTCAGACGGCAGTCCGCTCTTGGGAGGTTAGGACGTGGTGCAGAGGGACATGGTTTAGCAGCAGACCTGGTAGAGCAGGGTTATGGTTGGACTATATGGTCTTAAAGGTCTTTTCTAACCTCCATAATTCTGTGATTCTATGAATAAACAGCTTTCAAGTCAGCACTAGGGTCTCTCCAGTCACACCCCAGGGGCAGTTTACGCAGCTCTGACTTTGATGCTATTTGGTGGAGGAGTCTTTTTTTAATTATTATTTATTTTATTTTACTGCGTAGAGGCTTTGCTGCAAGTACATGTAATATTTGCCAAAGGATACTTGGATTTAGTTAGAATTTACCTGTATTTTGAGCTGTCGGTATCAGTGGCTATCCCGCTCGTTATCACAGGTTGAGAAGTTTTTTTTTCCTTGAGAAATAACGCATTCTAGTGAGTCCTAACTTCCTTTTTTTAGGTCGCTTTCCAGAACGACCCTGAAGCTGCTCTGATTCAGTACTTGACCAACGACGAGGCGAGGAAGGCGATTTCCAGCACGGAGGCAGTTCTGAACAACCGGTTTATCCGGGTGCTGTGGCACAGAGACAGTGAGCAGCAGCCCCCGTTGCTGCAGCAGCCGCAGCAGACGACGCCCGCTCAGCCTCTTCACCACCAGCTTCACCTTCAGCAGCAAGCCCTGGCCACGGCTCCCGCCGTGACCGTGCACGGCAACCTGGCAAAGGTATCGTGCTGTTGTGAGCTGGCGGCTGGGCGTTACCGGCCTTCCGCAGTGACACACTCCTCCACTTTTCCTCTGTCGATACACAGGTGGTGAACAAACCCCTGGCATCTGGTGCCTACATCCTTAATAAAGTCCCAGTGAAACGTCGCCTTGGAGCAGCAGGTGGAAACCAGCCTGACCTAAGCCAGCCTGGGGCTGTGGTGGAGGATTCTCAGGTACCTTTGTGAGGGCTGAGCGTCTTCATGCTCTCTGGGAAAGCTCTGGCCGGTTAGCTGAGGAGGAACTAGCCAGTAGCACTTGAGATGGTTCCCGGTTGATTCTCTTTTCCCTAACACTTCATGCAGTCGCTTCTGAGTGGCGTTAGCTGCTCATATAAAATATGAACGACGACTTCAGAAATAAATTATCAGTATTTTAAGTAGTATGAAATACTTTTGTCAGGGCTTCATAGTAAACAAATTTGACAGCCTGTATGTGATGTCAGCTTCTCGTTGGCGAATATAATTCCTTCCCCAGTGGCTTCTGCGCTTACGCTGTGCTTGGACAGTCGTGCTGGGAGCTCACAGCGTACTGCTGCGTGGCACCCGAGCTAATACAGGTGCTTCACATCAGCACCCCGGCGCAGCCTGTGTTTTGGCCACAGAGAAGTCCTCAGAGTTAGCAAGTGATTTGTTGCTGCGTTATTTGATCAGGAAGTGTGATGATAGGCTATGACTGCGAAGCTGAGTATGACACAGCAGCAGAAGATCGGCTTCAGTGGTCTTCCTGGTGGATATCGGGATAGAGAGGGAGTTGTGGATGAAGAAATAGGGCCTTCTGCCAAAGTCCTTTTAACAAGCAGATAAGCTGATTGCTTCCAAGCAAGGTGACTGCTAGACCAATGCCTTTACGCATGTATTTTAATTTCTTTGGTCTTTTTGTCTCATTGCACGAATCTGGAGGTTTGTGTTCATGCTTCACAGGATACATTCCTCTAAAATTCATTGGTATATCAGGTTCTTTTTAAGCTATTACATTTTTGTGTGTGTTTTTGGTTGTTTTTTTTTTTACCGTTTCAGACGTTTCCTACTTCTACAAGCCACTCAAAAATGGTTTACAGTGCTTCACACCTAAAGACGTCTATGAAGCCTGGTGCGGGGTCTAAACCTCACGACATGCAAGAAGCCCTTAAAAAAAAACAGGTACTTTGTTGTTCATCAGCTGGCTGACAGTATAGCCATCAAAGGTTTGATAGGTCACTTAAACCTCAACTATTGCTGCAAGGTTTTCTACATCACTGTCGTTTTTGTCATCGTTACTGGACTGTCTTGCAAACGCACAGTGAGGTTAATCCCAGGTGGGGCAGTGTTCCTTCCTTCTGGGGCGTCTTACTTGACACGCTTGGTCGTGTGTAGTTTTCCTGGGTTTTCTTGAGGCATTTCTCTGATTTTTAGTCTCCCTGACATTGGATTGGGACAAGGTGTGAGGCACTTAAATGACAACATAGGATGTGGTTTTTAAGAGGTGTCTGAATAAGGAAAAAATTTACTAGGGTACTTCACAGCGGGAAGTTGGCAACTTCTTATTTTTTTTTTCCACATGAGATACACTTTATACTGCATCTTGCAGACTAGTAGTTTTCATTATGGCCTTCGCTTCTATAGCTCAAAGAAGAAAATACGATATATATGTGAGTACATGCACTGCTAGACTGCTTTTTACTGACGGAAAGCGTTGCCTTCTCACACAGGAGGCGATGAAACTCCAACAAGACATGAGGAAAAAGAAGCAGGAGATGTTAGAAAAACAAATAGAATGCCAGAAGGTAAGTCTGGAATGTCTTCTAGTAAATACATCCTGACTTTGTGGATACCTGTCTGTTCAGTGTTGTTTTTCCTGGAATTTTATGTTCCTGCTCTTTTGTTAATACATAGATGTTGATATCCAAGCTGGAGAAAAATAAGGCCATGAAACCAGAAGAAAGAGCAGAAATAATGAAGACCTTAAAAGAATTAGGAGGAAAAATATCTCAGTTAAAAGACGAATTAAAAACTTCATCTACAACCTCTACACCATCGAAACTGAAGTCCAAGACAGAGGTATTTATTGCCCAAGGCACTTGCCCACCTGCCTTTTATAACCATTTCTAATGTTATGCCCTAAAAATGCAGCAACACAAGATCAAAACATTTCCAAGCGGTATTTTTAATGTGAGTGATAACCATGGACAAGCAAGCTGTGGTTTTAAGGAACCTGGATGACCTAGTTCTGCGTGTAGCTCATTCAGGCTTGTTCCAATTCTGAAGCAGAGAATTCTGGGCCCTCTGAAAAATGGGTTGGGGAAGAGGCATGGAGGCAATTAAACTGAGCTTGGAGGGAGGTATGGATGTTGTGTACCGATCTGTCTGCCATTTACACAAATTGCTGCTTTCTGCACCTTTCTCTCTAAGGCACAAAAGGAACTTTTAGATGCAGAGCTGGACTTTCACAAGAGGCTCTCCTCCGGAGAAGACACAACTGAATTGCGAAAAAAGCTCAATCAGTTACAAGTAGAGGTCAGTTTGTCTGGAGCGATGCTTTTAACGTGTTTGTGCTGTAGAAATGCTTTAAATCCTTTCAAACCAAGGATGGCTTTGTACTTTATTTGCCTTTCTTTAACCAGGCTGCCCGTTTAGGCATTTTGCCTGCTGGTCGAGGAAAGACAGCTCCAGCCCAGGGGAGGGGACGGGGACGGGGCCGTGGCGGCAGAGGAAGGGGCATGTTGAACCACATGGTGGTGGATCACCGTCCCAAAGCACTGACAGTGGGAGGCTTCGTTGAAGAGGAAAAAGATGAATTGTTACAGCACTTCTCTGTAAGTATGAGGTCGCTTTGAAAGCAGAAAATCCCGAAGAGGAGAATTGTGGCTGAACTATAAACCTGAGGTTACGTAGGTAACCAGGACCCTGGGCGTGCTCTCCCTTGCAAAGACGAGCGTGTTAAGAACCTTGTAAATAACTGCTTCTTTTCCAAATTCTGGAAGATGCGGGTCTTTTTGTTTCCATTAGTGCAAAGGCTTCACCCTGAGTTCATGGAACAGGCTGTGGACGAGCAAACGGTGTCAAGAGTCACTGGGGTGTAGATGTGGTGTCTTCTGTGGCTGCTTTACAATTGCTGCCCGATGCCACCTTTTAATGGGTGAAGCCACACAGATTACAAATTCTGCGTGAAAGGAGTTTAAAACTGACGTTAGAAGGCTGAAAAACACCCTTCAGCCTCTCTGTTTACGGATTATTTTCCAGATGAGTAATTGATAGGATTTATCTTGTTTCTGTAGCTCACAAAGCACAGTCTTGCTAAGCAGAACGCCAGCTTCAGAGGGGTTAAATTTGTTTACAAGCTTGTGGTAGCTTGTAATAGCAACTGGGATTTCTCTGGCTGTCGCTTTTCTGTCTGAAAAATAAGGTTTCAGGGGTGCTTCAGTGCCCTGCAGTTGGAGCACATGATGATTGTGGTTTTGGAGGAGAATACTGTGTCTGATCACTTTTTCTGTCATAGAAATTTGGAGATATTGAAGACCTTCAGGAAGAGGATTCCCCATTAAGTGTTGTTCTAACTTTTAAATCTCGCTCAGAAGCTGAAAATGTAAGTAGAACAATGGACTTTTTTTTTAATGGTTCTGAAATAAGAATTTTTAAATTCTTGTGTCTGCCTCTCTCCGTTTTAAAATCCAGCAGGCTCTGATCCCGCTAGTTTGAGCTGGGCAGTGGGGGCTGTTGTTGCTTCTGCGTTTAGGGTCGCTGCAGGGGAAAGTGCCTCTCGTTTAGCAGCGCAGGCCTCTTGCTGATGAGGGTTCAGGGTCACCATCGGGGCTCTGAGCTCTTCTGAGTGCTGGCAGATGAACGTTCTTGAGCAGACTCGGGTTTGAGCGGAGCTGCGTTCGGCGGGCTGAAGTGGATGATGGTGGCTTGTGTGTTTGAGATGTTCAGATGTGCATCTGCAGGGTGTTCCCTGGGCCTGGAGCATTGTGGGCGATCTTTAAAAAAATTAAAAAAAATTCTTCACTTGATCCTGTTTTTGAAAATATGTTCATTTAAAATACAATCCAGGCTGCTAACCAAGGATCCCGGTTCAAAGACCGAAGGCTGCAGATATCATGGTACAAACCTAAGGTACCTTCTGTGTCCACAGAGATCGAGGAAGAGGAGTCTAAGGAAGAGGTATGAAAATACGCTAATAACCGAGTCACTCTTCTAGGAGCCTGGTGGCTCGGAGCTCTTTTAGGAGGCAGTTGACTGAAGAAATTCCATGAAAGATGTTTCTGAGAGCCAGAAACTTAGCTGGTTTTGAATAGTTATGTACATTTTCTGCATTTTTTTTAAGGGAAGAGGGGGGGGGGAAAAAGCCCCATGTTTTCTAGATGGGATGTTGATTTGTCAACTGTGAAAACAAACCTCACCTTCTGCACGTGCAGCCCGCGGATCTTTTCAGTGCTAATGCTCCGCTGTGGGATGAGTTACTGCATGTATTCTTTCCTGTAATTATGGACACGTGAAGCTTTGAAAGGTTTTTCTGTCTAGGCATTTAACCAAAAACCGTTGTTTCAAAGAGGGTGGGTGGTTTTTTATTCCTGCTTTCTTTTTTCTTTCCTGAGGTGTGAGGCCACTGGTCTTTCCGTAGAACTTTTGGACTGTGAGTGTGTGTGTGTCAGTGAGATACACAGCAAACAAGAAACTGATGGAAAGTGTTGCCTTGTTTCCTAGGATACAGCTCGGAACTTCTTTTGTTTAAAAGTACATTTGTTGTTTTTCTTCATCTAGGAGACTGAAACCTCAGATTTATTTTTGCACGAAGATGACGATGACGACGACGAAGACGAGGATGAATCGCGTTCTTGGAGAAGATGAAACTTGATGTTGGAAATGTATAATTTTAGGAATCTAGTTCAAGCTACACCTTTTAAACATTTATTTAAGAAAGTTGATGAGCCAAAAAAAAGCTTTACTTTCTTTTCAAACCACAATATTTAAAGTGAGCAAAGTTTGTTATAAAAACACTTTGGATCTAGAGCTGTGATACTAAGCTAGCCAAAGGCCCCGTAACTTTTTACACAATTATCGAGCTCACCAGGATGGTGATTTTTTTTCTATTTAAGAAGGATAAAAAGAGAGAGGGGGCAGGGGGGGAAAGAATATCGGTATTTTCTTGTCCTTTTTTGTCACCTGTATTACCTTGTTTTGGGTTTTTATAATGTGATTGATTTGTTAGTTTATAATTGAAAAGATATCACAGGTTTTATTTAGCAATATTATGGGGTTAGGGAAAGACAAACTTCCATTAAATATTATGAAAGAAAAAATTGCCTCATTTGCTAATTGAAAGAGGGTAGCGTTTTATTTCTTATGGAATCACTTATTGTAGGAATTCTGTGGCTAGATTCATAATCATTTGTTTCGGTATGTTTGAAAGCCACAGGGTTTTGATGTTCTACTGCTCTTTTTGTGAGAGGAGATGGAAGAAGCAATTTAACAGGGTATTGTTATAATATTGTCCAGTTCACTCTGTTTCTTCAAATTCTGCTTCACAGGAAACATCGGCAATGGCGCATTCGAGTGAATTTTCACTCACCGTTGATTTTATTCTGTAGCTTCAGTTTAAGGTTCGAGTCAGACCGTTTGTTTACTGCATTTCAGTATTTGTGAGCGTGAATGTAAGGAGTTGGAGACTTAGAAAGACAAACAACGGAGCTGGCAGCCGCCAGAAGCTGCCTCTCCTCTCCCCGTGACCAGCCCTTTCTGTCCAAGTCCACGGAGGGTTCAGAGCAATGTGCTTTTTAGCCGAGAGAACGTGGGTGTCCCGCTCAAACCCGCGATAGCCAGTGCCACCGGTCTCCAGAGGAGGACTCGGAGCTGGGCTTGGAAGGTCGTTAGTGATCTCCAGGTACAGTCCTGCTCAGGCACGTTTGAGGTGAACCCCGTCGTGTTCTCAGTTGCCTTACTGTCACATCCTTCAGAAAACACAGCCCCAGCCCCAAAACGGGCTGTGTTACCATAGACATGGGGATAACCAGTTCAGGTGCTCGAGCCACGTATCTCCACTGCTACATGGCTCTTGTGGCTCCTGGACGTCTTCTCTAGTCAGCGCTTTCCTTGACTGTCCACTTGTACCACACACTTTTCAGTACATTTTATGTACGTTTCTACACAGAATAAACAGCATGTGGGTGCAGAAGTGCTCTCCTCTAGTTAATTCAGCGCAGGTTCCCGACTGAAGGAAAGTATCCATCAAAGCCCTTAAGTGCCCGTGGCTCTGAACTTGGCTGGAGGCACGTAGCTGAGGGTGCCCGTGGGTGAGCAGTCCCCGACCACCTCCTCCTCCTGCCGTGGGGTGTGTCAAAGCTCCACACTCTGATTTTCTGCTTCCTCGTCAGTTGGAGGGAAAATCTCTTTCAGTATTTCTGTCTGTTCACATCGAACCTCGCTTCTTTCTAGAATTAGGAACTTGCCCGCTGATACTGATGCTAAATTACAGACACGGAGAAACGAGGGGAAGCCAGTCCTACGGACTGAGAAGATTGAGAAGGTCTTGCTTTTCTCCCATCATCTCTAATGTGTTTTTAACGTTTGTGGCTCAGTCAGTGTATATTTCAAAAAGTCCGTTGCAGCAAACATTCGAGTCCTGACAGTTTAAAAAATGATAGAGGGAACAAATGGATTTATATATTTTTTTTGTACAGAGCTTTTTCTTAAACTGTATAATTCTGTAAATATTTCGCCTTTTTTTTGTGTACTAAAACTACCAGCGTATAGATTTCAATAAGAATTGTTGTATTTTTGTATTTGGAAAATGAAAATTACAGTGAATGAATGAACGAAGCTGTTGGAGAAGTCGCAGTAGCCTTTGACTAGAACGGGGATTCCTTTTCATATGGTTTTAGCTCTGCGGTGGCACAGGGGGCCGGGGCTGGTGGCTCCAGCTCGGGAGCTCTCGAGAGCTTCATACGCTTCCTTTTATCTTCCCCTTTACAGTCCACGCAGGCAGGCTCCCCTCAACCCTCCTGTCACATCCCCGACGCGCTCTGAGGCACCAAGCGAGCTGAGCCTGCTCTGGGGGAAGCTCTGGGGGAAGCTCTTGTGTTACGGGGAACGTAAGCGCCAGGCAGGGCCCGGGACCTGCCGGAGGCTTTGGGGAGCAGGGCCACGGCTTCCCCCCCAGCCGGGGCAGCTCCCCAGCGGTACGAGGCTGTCTCGGGCTGCCTGAAAGGGTTTTTGGTTTTAATGGGTAAGGTAGGGCCTGCTCTGTCTGTACGGCAACCCTCCGGTGTAAAATCCACCTGGATTTTCAGGGTACCTCGGTTGATAACCGGGGTGCGCCCCAGGCAGCGCCTCGCCCCTCAGAACCTGGGGTGCAAATGCTGAGAGAAGCTGAGGAGAAAGTCGCTGTTAGGAAGAATTCCCTCCCTTTCGTTGTTGAACTAGCCGAAGCAAAAAGCAAAACAAATTTGGGTCTTTTCGGCTCATCTGCACCCGTTGCAGATAAGTGGAAATGAGGCTTTGTTGTGGTTTTCTGACAAAATCATGTGAAAAGGAATGGAGTTGCTCTCGGTGTATAGTCAACCTGTACTATAGTTTTTACAGATTGTGAACTTGTGTAATAGTACAATAGGAGATATTGTTGAATTTCTAACTGTTTATACATTTAAATTCATATATGTAATGTTTGTTTTATTGATTACAACCTGAATTTCTAAGATGCATGTTGACTTTTTTGCAATAAAGGTATACTATGGGATGGTTCCAGATTTAGAAAAGACAAAGAAAATTCAAACTTAAATAAATTGGACAGTAGAACCATT
>JAVSBS010002504.1:0-10450 GCA_033124195.1 Coracias cyanogaster | reverse complement strand
GTGGGGAGGGAGGAGAGCGGGACAGAGGGGAGGGGTTCTAGGAGCCGTTCTGGGGAAGGTTCAGAGTTGAGCAGAAAAGGGAGGCTGGGGGACAGAGCCTCGGGGTTATCGAAACCCGCGGGGCTGGAACAGGACCTTGTGCTCCTGCAAATTCCAGAATCTGCCGTTTGCTCTGAAAACTCCTTTATTCTGTTACAAACTTCATTCTCGGTCTTTGCTTCTCTCTCTAGTCTCCGTTGCTCCCCTCTCCGGCCTGTGTCGCTTTGTGAAGGTTAACGTTTGCTTTTTAAAGCCCTGTCTCCTGCTCTCCCACGCCTTTCCTGTGCTCCTGGGGGCTCTGACACCATCATTTTGAAAACAGACTGGAAATTTTGCAAGGATGGAAGTTGTCCCTTTTTCCTTCTTCCCTGCGCTCTTGTCTTGAGGAGCAGGGGTGGAGAGAAGGGACTTGGGGGTGTCTTTAATAACTGTGTGTGTCTCGCCATCTCCTCATCCCTTTGTGGTCCAGTGTCTGAAACGTGACCTGGCTCCTGAAGAGCCTCGTGGTGATAAACCTGCAGCTTCGGGACATCTCCTGCCTGCCAGTAACTGAACTTTAGAATCTTCCCCTAGTCCCTGTCCTGGCAGTAGCCACCAGATCGTCCTTCTGCAGGATGCCGTGGAGTCCTTGCGAGGTGGAACCAGGTCAGGGTGTAGGAAACATTTGGCATTCCCTTCAAAACACTTGTTTCTTCCTGCCTGTCAGAATTAATGGCAAAAGGGAATAAGAAGAACTTGGTGGGACTCGCTGGTGTTTTTTGGGGCTGGGGGCTTTGGATTTCTTTTTCCCCAGCTGTTCCCGGTATCTTCTACGTGTTCCCCTGTTGAAGAGGTGCTGTGCAGGGGTGACAGCTCTTCTGCTGCCGTGGATACGAGTCTTCCTGACAGCTGGGCTGAAGAAAGCAAGATGTGTTAAGTAACTATTTTTATGTAAATTGCTGCTGTAATTATTAGGTCAAGAATTTATTTAGTAGCCACAGTCATAGCTGTATGAAATGCATCAGTAACCAGACGGAGAGAGGTTTCCCAAAGTTGGAAATATAATTTTAACCTACCTCTTGAAAGGTGGGACCCAATTCTGTCGCGGGGGGCCCGTGGAGCGGGTTGTGTAACGTCTATCTGGGTCCTTGTTGACGAGGGCACCGACACAAGCGTCTGGTTCAAAACAGAAAAGTGAGTTTGACGTTCCTCTGAAGTTTTTTATATGTACTTCCACAGCTTGTTTCCATGAGGGGTCTACAGGTGTGGCGGTCAAACTGTACATGTGGTAACTGGATTCACTACGTTTTTCTCTCTCTCTCCCCAGGATTGTTTCACAGGCACTTTCAGCTGCGGCCTGTTAATTTTCAGGTAGGTTTATCTGTGCTGGCTCCTGGGCATGTGGAGCCAGACGTGGAAAATCTGACAGCAAGGCAGGGGTAAGGTCTTGTAGCTAATAAAATCTGGTGCTCCACGTGTGCATGGTCCCAGCAGCTGGGGAGGTGCGAGGGGATGCGCGTCTGAGAACGGCGTCCCGTCAGGAGGGCTCTTAAACCTCTGCTGGGAGAGCATCTGTTCAGTGTTAAGAGCTACATACAAGAATTGGTGAAAAGTGCAGGTTGGAGAAACTAATTCAGCATTTTAAGGGTACCCGGCAGCGGCAGGAGGACGCGGGAGCCTTCCCCAGCCGGGATCCCCGCACCGCTGCTCCCACCGTCGGCTTCGCTTCGGCCTTGCTCGGATCTTGTTGCCGTTTAGAGGCAGGTTTGATTGAAAGGTAAAAGCATCAGATCTAACGGTGATCCAAACTCTGCTTTCATCTGAAATCCGCGTCGTGAGGCAGCTGAATATTTTAAGTATCTGACCCGCATTACCTGCGTGCAGCTCCCGTCGCTCGGTTCAAAGGCAGAGCGCTGGGGGAGGTGACGGAACCTCGCCTTTCATCCCCTCCAAGGCTGTTGGAGATGGATCTGCAGGTAGCACGCCACTGCCACCCCCGCTCCCACCATGGCTTTGCTCCGTAACAGGGCACGTGGTCCAGGATTCACTTCTAATAAGTCTGTTGGCATCACAAGTTGGTGTTGGACAACTGGAGCTCGGTGCTTTGTGCGTGTTCCACACCCCAGCCGAGGGCCGGTGCCGCGGTCCCCAGGAAACTGCTCCAGACTGTTCTCAGGAGGGCTCAGCCCGCGGGCGAGGCAGCCCCACGCTCCCAAGGTGGGTTTCTGCCCACAAACATTGAGCTGCGTTCGAGGGGAATTAGTTGAAGCGTTTTTTAGGGGGAGAAGCAGCAGTCATCGTGCCCAAACACACAAACAAAAGACAGTTGAATATACAAACAGGTTGGATATACAAACAAAATATTCGCCAAACCAAAGCGTGGGATTATTTTTCTCTGCAACAATAATTTTTCATCGGGAGGGGTTGTGATGGGACACTTCAGAGGTCAGGGTGACATCTCCATGGGCTCTCTCCAGGCGTGGGGGATGCAGAGAGGTCCCAGTGCGAGGGCCCTCAGCCCTGGTGGGCTCGGTGGCATCACCGGCTGCTGCCTTCCCCTCCCAAGCCCCCGTCCCCAGCGGCAGGGTGGGCGGCAGCTCCAGGGAGGGAGAGACACGCAGAAAAGTTTGTTGGAAGCCCTCTGGAACAGGGTTTATGTTAATTTCCATGTAAATACATCTCAAAGATAAATATATTTTAAAGCAGTATCTTTGTGTACTGGGAGGGGTCCAGGACCAGAGTGACTGGTCGGCAGCGCTGACACTGGTGCTTTGCTGGAGAGCGGGGTGAGAAGGGGGATCCCGTCGGGATGGGGTGAGCCGGACGTCCAGACCTGGGGAGCAAAGGGCAGCTGGAGCTGGGCGACCAAGGGAGCTCCTCGGCCTTGGTCCCTCTACCGCAATTGTTCGAATTACTCATGTCCCTAAACGCCCTGCTTCACCCCAGTCTTCCCCTTCTTCACACAAAATAAAAACAAGAGAGTTTTTTGCCCCTTCTTTATGGCACCTGCAAAACACGCTTTTTGTCAGAAAGAGCTTTTAGTGTTGAACTTCAAAAATCATTTTGTCAGGTCAATATACCCCAGCCCACACGGACAGGAAGGCACCAGCATCACCCCTCAGCTCAGGGCTTTGACTCCTCTTGTTGTCGATCTTGTTTTTCAGGGATGGAGCCCATTTTGTCCCCAGCGGTGCTGCACCTCGGCCCGTCGGCACCGCTGCAGGCTCTGCCGCGCTCGAGACGTTCTGGGGTTAATTATGGCCTTGTCTGTGCATCTTGTACCCGTAACCTCAAACCGCCGCTGCTCTGTGATTTATTTAAATGATAATAAATTATACATTTCTGGCACTTTAGTAATTCATGTGAAAATTATTTGGAGTCAACTCAACACAATGTACCGCGGTGTGCTCTCTGGTGGCTGCAGCTGTGTCAGAACGTGGTTTCATCCACTCTTCCTTCTCCCTTTCTAACGTGAGTGACTTTGGGTTATCTGTGGGTCAGGGAAGGGTGGGGAGGACTTCTGGAACCAGCACGCTTCCAACTGCTGCTGCCTCTGGTGGGGGGGAGGGAGTGAAGTCTAAATCAGGACAAAAGAAGCTGTAAGCGTCTCTAGGCCCATAAGAAAGTATTTTCAAGCTCTATTTGTATGCAGTGCAAGCTTCAATAGCGGAGATTGATGTGACACAGAGAGAGCTAAAGAGACTTGTTAACTGAGCTATGAAACACTTTAATGTCTGAGGCTTGCCTGTGTGAAAGGAACCGATCCCTACAGATCTGCACTGCCCCAAAACTGATTGTTCGTTTGGGGAAAGGCCTGATAAAGGGCTGCAGAAGTTGATGCCATGAGATCTGGGGTGCTGTGCTTCCCTAAAGCAGGGGAGGAAAGGCCTCCAGGACACAACGTGTGCGAGCTCCAGCTGTAAAACCCTCAAAGCTCGGCACTGCCCGAGCCCAGCCACTGCAGCCTGGCACCATCGCGGGCGGAGCAGAGACTCTCCCGCGGAGCGGGCGATGCTCCTGTCACAAGCCCTCACAAACGGCCGCCCTGTTTTCCAGCAGCTCTCGAAGCCTGCAGAGCTCTGGGAGGGGAAGCCCTCTCTGCCTGGAGACAGACCTGGTGCAATGCTCCAGAAGCATCTGCAACGGAGCACGGCTCCCACCGGCGCAAAACCTTTGTTTAGTGTCCTCCGTAAGTGGAGGTGGCATCTTGAACCTCCCCGAGCAAGCTGCGTTTCATCACAAGCTCCCATGTAGCTGTTGATGGGGCACTTTCTGGGATGCTGGTAGGAGCAGGGGCTGGTGACCCTTCCTGGAGAGCCCTGGCCAGGAGAGCGGTGGGCACAGGGCTGGCCAGGGCACCCATGGGCGGTGCTGGTGCTGCCATGAACCTGCTCCCAGCCAGGGTCCAAACTCCTGTCCCTGCCTGCATCTTAACATGGCTGCAACATCACTCTCGGCTCGGGACTGACTTCAAATAGTTCCCTCCGTTGTCCGAGTCTCACCCGCGCTGGGAGGAGCCAGCGCCTTCCCCACCACATCTGTGCTCCCTGGGTCGCCCACCTCTGCCCAAACCCAGCCAGAAGCATCCCCTGAACCTCTCACCCTTGGGTGCAGCAGCACCAGCCTCTCGAGGGCAGGGTGCGGTGGCACCCCTGGGTCACCCAGACACCGACGGGTGCTGGGGAGAACCGCGTCACCTCCGTGTCCTGGCCCAGCACCGCGTTAGGAGCTGACTGGGTCGGTCCTTTTGGAACCCTGCCCAGGGATTTCTCCAACACTTGTAATACAGAAACCTTCTGCTATTTGGGAAGTATTTCCTGCCCACGGAGCTCTCTAACCGGGATATTTGCGTTTAAATGTAAAGCAGGTTTGGCAGTGGAGATTCGCCTCCTGCTCGCAGCATCTCGGTGTGTCTGACAGGTGAGAAACTTCGAGAGGAGGAGATGTTGCACCAAAGACACGCTGAGCTCCTGAAATACCACCTACCACCTGCAGCCTGCGAGCACCTGCTGTGGCGAAGGGTCCTCGGAGGTGTGCGGGCAGCCGGCACCACTCGGCCCCTCGTCCTCCTTCTCAAAACATCACCTGGAGCCAGAAGAAACCGCAGCCCGTTGGCGGAACACGCTGGCCAGTGACCGCTCCACTGATGAGTCTAACGGCAGGTGACAGGGCTCCTCCCCGTCCTCTTTCATTGTTACATTTTAATTTCAAATTTTAATGAAGATTTCAGGGAGCATTAACGTAACGGGGATGTGAAGGCAGCACAAAGCTGGATGCTTTTAGAGCTGCAGGTCACAGCAGCACCCAACAGCTCCCGCAGCACCAGCCCGTGGGGCTTCCATCGTTCCAGGGGCGCGGGCCCCGAAAAAAAAACCTCTCCTGGAAAGAGCCCCCAGCCCTTGTTGCGGGGTCCCATGGTGCCTCGTCAAGTCGGAACACATTCAAAATGAATCCCAGGGCAGATGTAATGGAAAATTGGTAAAACACCTGGAGCAGAAGAGTTCCAGATTTGGATGTTAAAGGGTGACCAGCTCGTCTGGAGCTCCTGGGAGGGAAGGGCTTCACCGGCTGCGGCCACGATACAGCCCCAGGACCCAGGCAGCTTCACCTTCTTCCTGGACTGGCTTTTGGTGCAGCAGCTCTAATAGAATTTTTAACCATGCTGCATATGTAAGGGAGAGATTTTGGACTATGGGCAAGTCTTAAAATCCCCTCAATTTGGAAGTTTTTAAATTTTTTTGGTAATTTAGCTTGGTTTTTTTTTTCCCCAGTTTGAAGGTGGAAAAATACACGCGTTCTTATTGGTTTATAGATGATGGCCAAAGTATGGTAAATAGAAGACAAACACCATGTGAGGCCGCTGAGCTCTTTTCTCCAGCACCCTTTGCTGCGCTTTCTTCCCGTCGTGCCTCGCTGGGCAGCGCAGGGCTCCGTTTGATTTCTGCTCCCCATGCGCTGTGCTCCCCGGGCCGGGCGCGGGGGCAAATGGCGCTCGCTGAACAGGTGGAGGATGCTTCGGAGTCTCCGTGCAGGTGCGTGCTGAACAGGCTCGCTCTGCTCCTGTTCTGGCAATAAACAACTTCCCAACATCACAGCAGCCAGAGGAATGGCTTCGGGCCGCTGAATTCTGGCAAAGGAAGATGATTCCAAGTCCCTTTTTGGCCACGCAATATTTGCCACTTTGAAGGAAAAGTATTTTTCACTTTGTTTAACATTTCAAGCTCTTGTCTGAAGGCAACTTGTTCTCGAGTTATGCTTTGATTATTTTTTTCTAACACATTTTCTCTCTAAACAAAGGCATTAATTTTTAAGTGTGTTCTGTTAGGCAAATGTCTAAACAGCAACATTTTTGAAGGTTCCATTCGTGACATTCACCCAGATAAAAGCCCAGCATGAAAATTCAGCCCTAGAACCAGTCCCCAGCCCCTGCCTCCGGCTGTCCCGGCGCGGTGCTGGCCCCCAGACCCTGGTGACCTCCAAAGGGACACAAGGGACCAGGAGCACCTGGGACAGGTTCTGTTCAAACATTTGATTTCTTTTCCGAGCCCGAGCTGCTGAGTCCCAGTTCTCCTGTTCTCCTTTGGTTGGGTTTTTTCTTTCCTTGTCTCATTCCCTCAATTTTCCCCGCGAAGGGCTGACTCCGAAGGCTGGAAGCCAGCCGGGAGCTCCCCGTCACTCGGAGCTGGGTCCAGCGGGCAGCTGCCGTTGCACTGGAGACTGTCTCCGTTCAGCGTTGGAGCAACGGATGGCATTGAAGAGTAGCAGGAATCCTGGATTCCCGACGGGGAAACGTGCAAACGGAGGGCAGGGCTCTGGGGCAGCGGGGTAGAACGTATCCGAGCTGTTCTTCCCCCTCCCCGAGCTCGCCCTGACGAAGATACAGCTGTTTGACTTGTTGATTAGCAAAAACATTAGCAGACCTCCTGTTTCAGGACATGAATAATTGATGTTTGCTGCTCATTAATTTCTTGCGGAACAGAGTCCTGTTAGACTACATTTAGATGTATTTCTGGAATTAGGAGCAAATACAACAAGAAAGAGATGCCTGACAGATAAGTGCTCCGTTCCACACCCCCCTGGAAAATATTGTCATGTTGCTGCTATTATCTCCACCAGGAACAGATCGGGTTTATTTTTAACACGCGCCAATGTGTCCTTTGTTACAATTTTAATTTCAGGGAATGATACAAGAAACAAGTTCTATAATTCATGCACGTTACAAACGAGTACAAGGAAGACCTCCCAGGCAGCATGAACTGTCTGGCATCTGGCATTCCTGGGACCTCAAATCAAAGCCTTGTTTACTGAAAAATTCAAAAACAGGATTGCATCAGCTTTCCCCGTGCTGACGAGCGGCGGTTTCTTCTGCCGCCATTAAAGGAGCGTTTCGATGCTGCAGCGCAGCTTTGGCACTTCTCCTTTTCTCATATAGCCACAGCGCTTCGCCAGCGCTAAAGGCTTCTGGGTTTTGGATGAACACTCGCAAACCACCCTCGTCCTCCTGGCGCTGCCCGTTGTCCATGAGCAGGAACACACCCAAGACTTCGCTCCAAGAGCTCCTCTGCATCCACCAGCAAAACTTCTCCTTGTGTTTTTAATTAGGGAAGATGAGAGTGAGCACTTGTAGTTTAATTCAAAGCAACACCCAACTCTGGGTACTTCCCCTTCGCTCTCCTTGGAAGGATGCTCAGCAGCCGGCCTCACCACCCTGTCCATCAGGCACCTCATGCTGAGCGGACCCACGGGCGATCCCTGCCCGTAGGGTGAGCCTGTCCTCATCCTCGCTGGGATGAAGAGCAGCAAGGGATGGAAGCCTGGGGGGAAGCTCCATTGCCACTTCCAGCACCATGAGCAACAGGACCTGCATGGTGTGATCCTGCTCCCTTCTCACACCCACATGTGCCTTCCCTGGCCTGTTTGGTCCCACACTTCCAGGTCTCAGCCAGCAGGTGTGAGGTCAGAACTGCAAAAGACACCTCACGGAAGAGAAAGATGTGGGACAAAAGCATGTGTTGCAGAATCTGCTTGTTGAGTCAGATGAGCCGCGTGTGCTGTTAATGGGTCGGAGCTGAGATCTACAACCAGTGTGGAAATTGCGTGGTCACCACCAGAGACTTACAGGGAGGTCCAGGAGACATCCAGGGGACATCGGGCAGAGCCGGAGCACTGACCCACCCCACCTGGCCCAGAGAGCCCGTACCTGGAGCAGAGTGTCCAGATCCACTCGGGTGATGGCGGTGGAGCTGCATGGCCCAGGGATGTTCACTGCCAGGGCAGGTCAGTAACTCTGACGAGACAAGCACTTACTGAATGCCCTGTTTAATAAGAATTTTCCTCTTGTCTCAATGAAATGCCACAGCTTTGTTGTGCTCTCAAACCCCTGTAAGAAGGAGGAATCCAGCAGTTGCAGAACGGTTAAGAGACGGTGCCTGCAGCCCTGTCACTATGTGCGTTGCACCTCTCTGACTTTTCGTTTATTGCCCTTTTCCTCTTCCAGGCTCCAGCAATTTTGGGGGTAAGCAGTCTGTCAGCTCAAGCCGTGTGTCCGGCTGCAGACTGACATTATTTCTCCGAGCTGTGCCAGGTCGGTCAGCCCGACCCCGGCTGCGCGGGGCTGCGTGTCCAACACCCGCTGCAGATTTTTGGTTGTGTTCTCTGTCGGTGCCGCTCAGCGACTGGAGCTGCGGCTCCACCGGTGCTGTGGGACACGCTGCTGATGCCGCCCGGCTCTAGCCTTGGTTCCACGGCTTGTCCCCATGGCTTTTGGAGATGTGCACCTTGGGCTCAGCCCTGAGGCAGCTGGAGGGACCCCCCTCCTCAGCTCCTTCCCTCTCCCAGTTCGTCCCTGCCTGTTGGGCTGTGGTGGACCTCGGCTGAGCCACTCAGTGCCTGGCCCGCTGGCAAGGGGAGGTGGCTCAGGAGTGGTGGGAAATGTGCTTTTTTCTTAAAGCCCCCTTAACACCTCTCTGCCGCAGGGCCTGGCTGAGGATCTCTGCCGAGCAGCAGCTTTGCAGCAATGCCACTGGCAGCTCTCCTCTCTGAAAGAGCTTTCACCTCACCCCTACTAAAACTCCCCAGAACGATATCGGTCTGTCGCGGTCCGGACAGTTTCCCACACGGTCCTTCCCTGGCCCCTCACTTTCACCCCTCAATTTCTCTTCCAAACCCCGCCTTGCAGCACCTTTCTCTCTCTCCAGCCTTCTCCTCGGGGCCAGGCCCCAGCTGACCTCTCCCCGTGCCACCCCAGGGAGCAGCCACAGCTCCGGCGGGGTCCTGCCTCGCCGCTTAGCCCCGTTACCACCAGCCCTGTGGAGCACCGGGTGCCTCTCAACGTGGCTGCTCTGGGTGACACTCTGTAGCCTCGGAGGCTTCCTCGCTGCCAGACCCCGTCCCTGCGAGCGCCGGACACGCTGCGGCCCCGCTGCCGAGCCAGGCAGCTCCTGTAACTTAGCAACTTTCTTTTTGCTTTGTTAAGTTGGGCTCTTCAATCTCCTTAATGAATAAGAGAATCAAGCCAGGTAATTGATGCTTGGCTGTTTAGCTGATGAATAATTGACTGTCTGGGTAATCCTAGATATTTCCTCGATCAGATTGTGCAGTGGAACAGCCACATCATCCCGGGTGCCGCGTGGCTCGTGCCGTTGGGGGACCAGCAGTGTGCTGTGTGAACCCAGGATCATAGAATCATGGAATGGTTTGGGTTGGAAGGGACCTTAAAGATCATCTCATTCCAACCCCCTGCCATGGGCAGGGACACCTCCCACTAGAGCAGGTTGCTCAAGGCCCCGTCCAACCTGGCCTTGATTCCCCTTGGTTACCTGCCTGAAGGCTCCTGAAGGTTCTACAGGAGCCTTCCGAAGTCAACGCTCCTCACTCTTCCCTCACACAGATCAGGCGTTTTGTGATAACAGGCTGCATCTCACCAACAGAACTTGCTTTATCGTATGAGTCTTGAGTCAGACACACACCAGGACAAATGTAAGGGGGTGACAACGAACTGCCCCCAGGGCTGGGAGGAGCCAGGGGAGGGGGGCGAGGACTCCAGCGTAGGAGACAAAGCGTGTGTGCACGGCTGTGCTCCCCAGCGAGGAACAGGAACGTACCTTTGCTACACGCGCTTGAATTTACGCACGGACCTCGACAGGTGAAGAGTCGTAGTGGCCAGCTCCAGAAGAGCCAGACTGGCAGGAAATTATGTGGATGTTTAAAACAATAGCTGAAGAAAATCAAATGGGTCAAGTTCAGCCAGCTTTGTGACTGTAACGGTGGTAGTCCATGGCAAAGAGGATGCCAGCATGAGTTGTGTGTTAAAAACACATTTATCCTTCAGACTTCCTGTCAGCCCTGTGTAAGCACTCACTACACAACTGTTAAACTAATTTGAATTAATACAGGGAAACCAAGAGCCTATTGACAACTCTCTGACTGTGAC
>JAVSBS010002501.1:0-17820 GCA_033124195.1 Coracias cyanogaster | reverse complement strand
AACTACTACAAAAAAATTGGTCTGTTGAACACCTTTCTACATGGAATTCCAGAGGTTTGGAAATTCTAGAGGAAGACTGGAATTTACCAGAATGCTCAGATCCCAAACTCAAGAGATTTTCTGATGTTTTTTACTTCATCATGTGATCCACTATACACCTACTAAAAATGAACAAATCTTCCAGAACTGATATCTAATCTTGCAATATCTTCACTGTGGCCTAGTTTCTACTGGGCTTGTTTGAAATGTTAACTCTCAAAGTAAGGGACATTGCCTATGAGATTTCAACTATTGTCAAATGGGGTAAATTTATCTTTAGCTATTTGTCTTTATTGTAGCATTGCCTTCTACCAGCTGTCCCTGTCCAGGACAAGTCTGGGGTGACTGGTGGGCTTGCTGGCCCTTGTGACATTTCTGAGCTTGCTGCTGCTTGTGCCACTCTCTCTTCTGTGATTGCGTTAATTAAACTTTATGTGGGAAAGATAATATGTTCACAGTAATAAAGACCTGATGAACCGGCCAATTCCTCTAGTAGCCAAGTATTAATTTTAAGTGTTTCTCTTCATTAAGAGGTCTTCAAGAATTGCAATGCTGTAGATTATTGTTCCAGAACACTTGATATTATGCCCTTACAGCAAATTTCATGCTGAAATGAGTGACAGTGGAGTATTTATATGAATTGGCAACATTTAACAGTTATATCCTACTCTTAGTGACTACTTACTGCTCTTGCTTCATCATTCCCAGACTGACACTATAGTGGAAGGTTGTCATTGCCCTGCCCATTAGCAATAGGACTGAGAAGTGTGTCTTTGTGGTGCTGGCATCTGTGAAGCACCGGAAGGATGTAAAAAGTAAACCAAGTTTGGATGGTAGCCATGCTGTACTGAAGAGAACTGGAAACACATTTGTATTTCTAGGGCAGCATTCTTCAGCAATGGGGCCTTTTTGCAGCTGACTCACCTTAAACTGTGATTTTTGTCCCAGCAGAAAACCAACTATTTCCTGAATTTTTCAGTTGAGATATCTAAATGCTATGACAGAAGAATCCCTGACCTCCCCATGGTTGTTTCTGCCTGCATCACACAGTCCTCCCCTTGTGCTTGCGGCATCAGTACAACTGAGGCTTGCACTGCCATCCCCCTTTGAGACCATCTCTACAGCTCACTGAGAGGCTGGGTTTGTCTTCTTCCATTTCGTTCCTCTGGCTTGTACCCACAGAATATCATTCACTCGTTCCTGATGATCACCCACATGTTACTACAACTCCCATAACAAGCAGGCAGCAACATATTGTTCAGGGCTGTTCTTGCCATCCCTGAACATCCTTTGACATATCGTGTGTGAGGAGCCCTTTACTTCTAGTCTCCAGAGTATCTTCCTGGACATGAAGGAGGTGAATGTGGGCAGTGGGACTCCAGCAGAGAGTGTGTTCAGCAAGGTCTTTTCAAGGTCATCCTGCTACAGTAGGAAAGACACAGCCATTTGAGTGAAACAAGCCACAAGGAATTAACGAGCTTCAACCCCATGTGTCCCCTTTCGTCAGTGTATTAAGGTTACTGAAACTAAGGCTTCAAATTGGTGCCAGCGCATGATTTTTAATGAAGCCCTGGCCTTTCTCAGGAGGAATTTAAAATAAATTTATTTACAAGGCAGGGTCTGGGGAGAGACAAAGAGTGGCTTGGGTTTTTTTGGAAGTTTGAAGCATGACCATCAGCCTTGTTAAATTACTGGGCTGTCCAACGTGTCTGATATTGATGCCGCTGCCTCTAAAACTATTGCTCTCAAGGGGTCAGCAGTGGTGATTTACTGGCTTGCAGCAACTCAGAGAATTAGTCTGGCATTGCTAAATTCCAAACCCAAGCACACCTTCAGAGATGTGAAATCAGCTGGGAAAATGTGAAATCACCTAAAGTAATTTGTTGTTCATTGTCTCTTACTGTTGAAATGTCTCAGACTTCTTCATCATGTAGTCGAATTGAAATGGACAAAATAAAAAAAAAAAAAGGAAAACAAAAGGACAAATTAAGGCTCCAAGATCTGGTGCTTTAAGAAAAATGCGCTCTTGGGTGAAATTGCAAGTATCTGCAAAACTATTGAGGAATGGTGAAATCTGTAACTGGTATTGCATTAGATGGATGTTGAACTCAGAACCACCCCTTAAATTATGAGTAGCTCCTTTGATTTCAGCAGAGTTACTGAAGATTATTCTAGTTATAAATGAGATCATAGACACAGAGGAGCTGTAATGTTTGTCACTTATGTATCTTATTAGTATGAGGCAGATCTCTGAAATAACATGCCCCAGAAGAATTATGTAAACAATAGTTTGCTCCCATTCATTCTTCTTCTGTGGGAAAATGTATTAATAAGACACAAATAAATGCAGTGAACGAACTACAGCAAGTGCCACATTAATGCACCAGAACAGAGTACTTGCTCTTATGTCTAGATTTTTGGAGAATGAAAATAGCTGCAAATTAACCCATCAGTCAAACTCACTTTAATTAGGTTCTGTGTGCAGGTGGGGGGTCTTTCTCTTTAAGCAGAATGATGACACTCCCTTGGTCTTATAAATCATCCTTCTCAGGAGCTCGTGAAGAAGGATGGCATCACAGCGCTGTTTTACAAAGGGGAGCTTGGAGGCAGAGGGAGAAGTGAGGGGATTTAGCCAGCTACAAACACTGAGGTAGTGTAAAGGAGCACGTGGCTTTATTCCAGTGGTCCTCTTCATCACAGGCTGCAAAGGCTTGTAGCTTTTTGCCCAGTTGTTCAGCCTGGCCACATGGGCTCAGCTGTTCCTGTTACAGGAGGCTAGGCATTGCTTTAGGTTAAAAAGGAGGATAAAACAGAGAAACACGCGGAACATGCCTGTGAATTTTTCAGTAGGCTCACACAAGTTGTAGTTAGTCTTTAAGCCCCAGTTCTTGGAGACCCCTGATTATGTCAGGCTCACTGCTTGCAATGAAAAGAAAAGGCTACGTTTGGTTTTTGAAATTGAAGAGTTAAAACTAAACACAGAAAGGTGTAAGGAATCGTCTTTCAGGAGGTTAATAAATAGTTTGTATGTTACCTGGTGGGAAATTCTTAGCAAAACTGAGAAGTGACAAAGAGCACAAAATCAGGAATATTGTTAGAGAATTCCCAAATATGTGTGTGTTTTAAAATGTGATTCGTGCAGTTGGTAAAAGCTGGCATGATTTTTTTTTTAACAACACTTCTTGCTCTGCTGACCACTTATCTAATGTAGGCCAGGATGCAGTTTGCTCTGTTTTCAAGGAAAGTCCTCTGCCAGCTCCTTCAGCTTTGTGTTCAGCATCACCCGCAGGGCCTTTCCACCCAGGACTGCCTGTGGTCTGAGGGCTCACAGCTCCCAAGTGGTGTGAAAGCTAGTTCTCTCCTCTTACCCCTCTGCTGGGCACAGCTGCCTCTGACTTGCAGCCAACAGCTATCCAAGGAGCCCTCTGCCTGCTGGTGTGGGTCTCAGCTCATCAGCAGTAAGTACCATCCATGGTCAAACCTCTGCCCTGTGGGAATCCCTGTGGAAGTCAGACAGATGAGGGGGAGTGCAGCAACAAAGATTCCTGTGAGGAAACAAAGCTTGCGCTTGATGTGCAAGCAAGGTGCTGGGGCTCCTCTGATATATATGTGTGCTGACAGATGGCCTGACTTGAAATACTCTCTCCAAATTCCATTAAGCCCTAGGAAGGGAGCAGGCGGCTAGCAGCCGTGAGGAAGTAAGTGGTTTCTTATTAACCAACCCCCCCGCTTCCCAGCCCTCACTAACAGCAGCTGGTAGAGTGTCTTTTCCGGATGTCAGTTATCTGTCCATCTGGCAGGTACTTTCAAGCCTGCCAAGATGAGTATAAATAGAAGGGCTTTTAGGGGAAAAAAATGGTAGACCTCTGTTGCAGACCCTGTATGTGCTGGGTTATGAGGAATTCTGGTGGCTCTTGCTTCAAAGCAGTGCTTTGCCATGGATGTTTTAATACTGGCATGGATGAGGAAGTTTTCTTTAAAAAAACTCCCAGCTTTTTCTAAAAGAAATATTTTAGGCTGCTTTCTTGCCTCATTTTTAAATCTTATAAAGAATGAGCCTGGAAGCTGGGCAAAAGGTTTCTCCTGTTGGTTTTTTCATGAGAGAAATAAAGACTGATTCATCGGAGCCAGATTAGGATCAGAGTGACTAAGTTGTTTGCATTTAGAGCCCTAAAATGAAGTTTAAAGGAAAGTGAATTTAGTTTTTATGGGATTTGAGCAATGTCGCAATCAGGCTCTTGTATAAGCACCATCAGTGTGCAATATTAACAGCAGAGAGGTGCTCTGGTAGAGACACCTTATCGCTCTTCTCTGCCCACATCCTTCAGGTGCTCCTTCAGATCCTGCAGGATCTTCTAGAAGAGCACCTTGTTTTCAGACGTGGATCTGGTCTCAAACAGACAATGCTCAGATTTGGCTGTACTGGGCCAGTCAGGCTGAGTGTTGGCAGGTGAGTTAAATGTCAGTGGGGTGAGAAGGAGATTGGCTAGAGATCTTGGGTGCTAAGTGTGGATTTAGGCACTTCATTTCCACCTAAGCATTGCAATGCATGCCTAAATCCATTACTCAGTGTAACTGTTAGTGTCTTTGTTAGGATTCTTCTGTCCAGGTTGAGATATCTCCAGTGCCCTGCTCTACGCCTGTGCTAGTGGTCTGAAATTCTTTCCTACAGACTGTAGAGAGACAAATGCTTTGGCCCATTCTAAGATGGGCACCTGACATCAGATGAGATGACTCCCTTTTCATATCCAGGCTCTAGTTCACAGGGCAGCATGGATTACTGAAGATGTTACAGTAATGGAGGCTCGGGTCCTTATGGTGGAAAGACATGATGAACTTCCTTGTGAGTACTGGTGTTTCTAGGTGGCTTATGAAGTCAATATTGCCTATAATAATGCAAACTGGGAGTTAACCAGTTCTGATTTCCATGGCTGACAAAGTGCAGGGAAACAGCCAAGTTTTTCCCTTTGGGCAAATGAGTATGTTGTTTTTTCCTGGTTCAAGTGGGCACATACTGATGTGAAAAGGTGGAAAAACCACAAGAAAAAGCAGTGGGGAGCTGCTCAGCAAGATAAAGGCCTAGCCCACTCCAAGAAGCAGAAAAAACTAACTCTTTTTCTATCTGGCCAAGTCTACTGTTCAGGTGATCAGCACTAGGTCCCCTTAGTTGGGGTGCGTGTTAGTCCTGATCATTTTGTGTGAGTGAGCCAATAATAATTGCTGTGTACTTGAAAATTGTATTTAATCTGTCTTTCAAACTTTTATTCATTTTTAAATATGCCCGTCTAAAAGTGACCCTAAGAGCTACGAGTTACTTCAAGCGTGGTGTTCTTGTGGGACCCACGTCCTGTCCTTGGTTGACCTGACTAAGGAAACTGAAAGTAATTGGTCAGAGAAGAGTTCTTATGTTAAGGCAGACTTCACAGATGCCTTGATGAGGTTAACTCTTCTCACTGTTCCATTTGCAGCCCAAACTTCACATCCAACTAGCCAATAGGGGAGGGCAGCCATGTGCTGCTGAGTTCAGGCATGTTGTGTGCTCTATTGCCCTGTCAGCACCAGTTTATCCAAAACACAGTGTTAGTGCCTGCTTATGATACTGCTGTAAATTGAAGCCTCAAAACTAAACTCTTTGGAGAGTGTTTGATACTGTCAGAAAGCAGAGCTAGTGTTCCTCAGCAGCTGGTGCAAGACAAAAAAGGACCCTGGGACCCAAGTTTGTGGTGACTTTTAGCTTGGTTCTGAATATATCGTGTTAATCTGAATGGGAACTCTCTGTAGTATGGAAAATAATCTGTCTCCATTTATCCAGCCAGTATTTGTTCTTTCTGCCTAGCTCTTTGGGGAAGGAGTGGTGCTGGAAGGTGGCTTTTCTCCTGTAATCTGGGTCTTAGGCTATGATGTAAATATGTATATTCAGAGTACATGTGAATACCATAGAAGGCAGTCATGATCCAGACTACTTGTCTTTTTCTTTACTACTGTGCTGCTGAAAGTACTAGACAATTGAAGAATAGCCAATTTGATCTTAGAGACAACTCTGTCTGGATGATGTCTTGGTATTTCACATGAGCACATGAACTGTTTCCTGGCAGGTATGCTTAACCATGCTCCTATATTTAACCATTGTCTCAGAGCAACTTAGTGCTCATGTGAAGAATAAGAATGAGGACACTGTATCAGAACCGGTCCCCCCAGGAACAGAGGTCCCTCATGTTTCTGTCCAAACTCACTGACCTGATAGATGCTATGTCCTTAGGGAGGAGACCTGGGTCCTTCTAGAAGGAAATTATCCTTGGGTGGACATCTGAAACTACCAACAAGACAGGTTTATTTCTCTCTGTCGATTATAAAAGGAGTTTGGATGATTAGTTTGAATGTAGGTGTGCTTGTTTAAAGACTAGGAAAATAAATCCCACCACTTCTGGCCCTGATATTTGATCTTTGATCTTCAGAATGTTCAGTATGGTGTAGAGTGAATTCTCTACAATGTATAGTTATTCTGGAAGTTCCAGGGTGCAAGCTAATCCTGTGGGCTGAGATTTAGGTGAATGGGATGCATGTTCTTGTGATTTCTCTCAGTTGCTGTGAAAATATTTGGCAGATGAATTTGTGTCTTCTGAACTGGGTAAAGTGGGCTCGTCAACAATGAGAGCTTTAAAAGGGCATGCCCTGTAGCACATGAGTTTGTGCGCTTCCATATCTTCAATCAAATATGACTGTAAGATGTCCTGTCCTTGTGATCTGTGTAAATCATGTCTGTGTCCCACAAAGCCTGAGGATCTCCGTGGAGCAGGTAACACCTCAGTGTAGTGTTGTGAGGCGTTTTTTGGCACTGCAGTGTCATGGAGCATTTCTTGTCTCATGAAAACAGGTAAATTAGCTGACCTAATGCTCACCTTTAGTAGTATTTTTTCCTTTATGTATTTAATCTATGGTATTTTATTTATCCTCCTTCTATATGGAATAGCCTGTGCTTCCTTAGGGTTTCTGGTACATATGTGCCTATCAAGACCTCACTGTGTTTATCAAGAGCTCTTTTTCCACTTGGAGCTATTATGCTGCTGTCTGCTGGGTGAAATCCTCCAGCCAGAGAAGGCAAATCACCAGCTCATTTGCTTATTTTCCGTATCATCTTCTGGAGGTTGAAGGCATAGCAGGGAGGAGGAGAGCTAGCTCTGCAGACTGCTTGTGAATGCTGCCTGTGTCAGTGGCACGAGGCCAGCTGGGATGCCCTTTGGCAGCGTGGGACTGTAAGATGGATTGGACGGCATGTGGTCTCCGTGCTTGAGTGCCTGGGGAGCTGGCTCGGAGGAGTAATGGAGCACGCTCCCAGGCACGCGCTCTCCTTCCATTGATTCAGCAAGCTGTTCTCTCCCGTCTGCCAGAGCTCGCGGGCTTCTCCAGGCTGCCTGCGCAGCCCCTGCCAGGACAGGATGAATGAAACTCTGGTAATTACTACAACATGACTTCACTAGAACCATATTGGTAGGGTTCATCAGCAGCTCATTAATTAAATAGTTGCCATGGTGACGGTTGCCTTGGTAGCATGAAATCCTTTATCCTCCTTTCCCCCTCCTACTCTTCACTTCACAGCGTTTCTCATTCATATTCTTGTGTTTTACATGAATGAAGCCAGAGGGGATCATGAGGCCAGGCAAAGAGGTATTTGAGGAAGGATGATGTGTGTTTCCCCACTATGCCTGTCCCCTTGTGGGCCTGAATAACCACTCAGCTCTGTCCCTATATTTTGCTTTCCTTGGGCGCACACAAAGTCTGCCTCATATCCATCCTATTTATTTTCATTGGTTGCTTACAGCTCAAATCCTGCTTAACTTTGAGCACCTTTGTTATTCTGGGGTCATGTGACCAGCTCCTCTGATTGCCAATGGTGCAAGTGAAGGACTGGGCACTTCATTTGCAGCCCAACTGCAGAGGCTTGGCAGTCTTCCAGAGCTGAGCCTTTGCCCATGTGGGCTTTCTGTGCTTGATTAAATCACAATATTTCCTCTAGTTCTGAAGCCAGAAAGGACCATTAACTCTCCTAGGCTGGCCACCTGCATAGTACATATCAGTGACTCCCACCCAATGCCTTGTGCTTTGTGCCTGAAAGCTTCTGGCTGAGCTGTGATTTCCTTGTCAGAAAATGTCCCATCTTTGTATAAATATTGATAGTGATGGAGAACACTGTGCATTGTGGCAATCTGTTGTCCAGGTGTTTAAGCACCCCTTGCTGCTAAGAATCTGCCTCCCTATTATGCATGGTGAGTCTTGTTAGGCATTAGTTCTTTCTTTCATGGTCTCTGATTCCCTGTGGGTGCTTTCTCACAGCATCTAGCAGCTCCCTTCTTTGCATGGAGTTGAAGTCTAGTCCCCATGGATGCAGATGGATAGTTGATGATTTGCCCTGAGCTCACCATACTGCCCACATCTCACTGTAGATATTCAGAGAAGAAATACATCCTCAGTGGATAGCAAGACATGCCTGTATTCATTTTGTAAGAATGGTTTTCCAGTTCAAAGTATTTGAAGTAATGACAAGGATGTATTTCAGTACCCAAGAACAATGTTTTCATAGCACAAAATTGAGAGCATATGCTATGTAGGACTGTGAGGAAGTATAGCCTGCTGGGACAGTGTCAGAGAAACATATGGAGTCACAGAGACCAAACTGACCTTG
This sequence comes from Coracias cyanogaster, assembly GCA_033124195.1. NCBI lineage: Eukaryota > Metazoa > Chordata > Aves > Coraciiformes > Coraciidae > Coracias > Coracias cyanogaster. The sequence goes on along the minus strand of JAVSBS010002501.1, from coordinate 9,101 downwards.
CCCATATAGCTGTTGGAAGTGGTCACTGGTGTGTGCTGTCCTTTGAGTTATGTGCCAGGGAAAGACACAGATGGTATGAGCCAAAATCATACCTGTAATGTATGAATAGTTAGGCAGTTTGGATGATCAGAGTTCTGGAGTTCATCTTTCTCCCTGGCTCTGCTTTATTTAACAGTCTAGACAATGCATTAGAAGTGGGGATAGAGTTTAGCCCATGGGATGCATGATCCCTTGTTTGCTGGCTACCAGGCTTCACTCAACCTTGTCCACAGTGTCTAGCAATGACAATGCTCTGAAGGAGGTCACTGGAGCAGATGGAGGCAGGATCTGACCAAAATTGAAAATTCAGATGTTTCTAACTTGGCCCTACCCAGAAATGTGAACAATTGCCAGGTCTATAACATCAGCTCTAATTTCTCCAGCCCTGATGGATTGTGGTTGACTGCCTGTCCTTTTGGAGATGCATAAAACCCCTGTGAAAGTGCCATGCTAATGGAGACACCTGGCAGAGGAGAGGACCTGCCTCCCTGGTAGCTCACAGCCGCCACACTTGACTCTGCCTCGGTGCTTCTGTAAAGCTTATTGAGGACAGATACAAGAATAAACAGAGGCAGGCCACATCCCCATGGTATTCTGTTGCCAAAACACTTACAGACTATCTGAATGTAAAGGAAGAAGGACCCGAGTTGTACCCCTGCCCCTAAGGTACTGTGTGAGTGACTAGGAAATGCTCGGCTATGTGTGGAAAAACTTCCTGTCCTAGAGATGGGAAACCTGACACAGTTTTAGCCTGTGCCTTTGTGGGTTTTACTTGATTTCTCACTGTGGTTTTCCTTCCCCTTGAGTTTTCTGCACTAATTTTGTAATAACAGTTAGCGCTGGGTTTCATAACACAGACATACAACATGCAATTAGAAATTGCTTTGTGTGAAATAAAGTAGCTATGAGTCATATCCAGACAAGTGAATTATCTGTGATTATTCAGCCAAGAAGGGAGACAGTGGTAAGCAGAGGAATGTGCACACCAAAGGCTACACATGATTATTAGCATTTCCATGCCATTTGGAAGCACAAGGAGGAAAGCAAAGCCATTTACCACGGCAGCATTAGGCTTTTTGGGATGTCTTCATATAAACATCCATGCGATCAAGTCCTCATGAGGAGGAATGTGCGATCTTCCTGTGCATCCAATGGATGAGGCAGTAACCTCGCTATGTCTCTCTCTGTTTCTTTAAAAAAAAAAGGGGCATACGTGGTAGATACTTGTCTCTTTTAGAGTTCTAGAGTTATGTGAAGCAAATCCTGTATACAAGGATTCTTCCTAAAGATGAACTAAGCCTTCTTCAAGTGAAAATAGAGAAAAAATAGATTTCCAGCACTGCCCTTCTTTGATGTGCCTAGTGGATCTGCTCCTTTTCTTTCTCTGGGAGTGAAAGGTCACCTTGGGAAGGAGTCCTTAGATATCCATAAACAGCTGGGAAAGCTCTGGGGGTGAAAAGTTGCCAGCTCTGTGCAACAGGGTGGCTTCTGCAGTGGCCTCCCTGTGCGTGTGTTATTTATTACCAGATAGAGAACTTAGGGGCTGTGGTTGCAGCCAGGGGAGCAGGGACTGGAGGACAATTTGCATTTCCTGAGTGGCAGTTAATCAGCCAGCTAGAGACAGCAACAGTGTGGGGATAATGTGGGCAGTGAGTGTGCCTGCTGCCTGCTTCACACAGTTGTACACTTGTCATAGGAGGGTGTGGGTTTGTTTGGTTTTTTTTTCAGGTGTACAGGGAAGCTAGAGGTCCTTTTGCAAGGCGAGAGCTACATACAGGGAGGGGGCTGACAGCACTTGCTAAAGACCATCTTCATAGTCCTTGGTGCGTTGCTTCAACTGCCCAGAGAAGTCTGTTTTCCATCCATTGCAGAGAATCAGCTGACCCTTCTTCAGCCAGTCAAAAATGTCTCCATCTGTAAAATGACAGTGAGAAATGCTTAATCTTCCAAGATGAATCTAACAGATGCTTCTCCCAGGAAATGAACTAAAGGTTGCAGCTTCGCTTCAGCAATTGTGAGTCAGGTATGAGTCATTTCTCCCTTGAAGGGCATCTGGATGTGCTTTGCTGATAAACACACAAAGAGCACAAAGCCTGGGGTGAAAGGTTATCACAGGAAGGAGAAAATAAATAAATATAAAAAAAATCCACAAAAAATCTCTGAGATATACCAGTGTACCCTGAAACCTCTTCTGTGGTCTGCAGGATGCATTAGCTGAGGGTTTTAAAGACAACTTCCACTGCATACTAACTTGTAAAAAGCAGATAGGAGCCTTCTGTTTTAATGGAATTTGGATATTTCTATTATATCTATTTTTTCTATTCCTTTTGATTGCTGCAGGTACCTTAAGTCCAGGGAACTGAAAGTTGAGGATAAAGTACAATTTCAGCTACAAAGTGGTCCAAGTATAGATTAAAATCAGAGCCACCGAGTGTGATAGCATCAGTATTTTACACACTAGTAATTGGTCTGTGTGGGGGGAAAAAAAGTAATTTGCAGGGAAGAGCATGGTACTGGATGGCTTTCCAAAGTGATCATAAATGAATGAAGTCAGTGCAGAAATTGCTGGCTGAAATTACCTGGCCTTGTGCTTTGAAGATCAGAATAAGGGATCACAGTAATTCTGCTTGGCTTTAAAAAAAAAAAAATGAAAAGAGGCAATGGAGTGTAAAGAATTGGGTGTAAAACTTGTTTGCAGGAGTAGACCACAACTGTTTTTAGAAAATCCTGTTAGCTCGATGGTAATCTCTGCTCCCATAGGATGTCAGAGGTAGGAAAGCTGGCTGCAGCAGCAACAAATTAGCATTAATTGTGCTTCATCTGATGGAGCTAATCCTAGCCAAGTGCAGGCAGACACTGACTCTGGTAGATTGCTGTTCTGACCATTTCACTATCAAGCTGTTTCTTAGTGCCCTAGGAAGCCAGTGGAGTGTGGTCTGCAGGAAGAGCTTGTGTCTTCTACCAGGCTGACATACATCAGGGAGGGGGCAGACATGCTTGCCATCACACAAGTCCATTCCCAGGTTGGGAATGGAAGCTGCTTCTTCCAAATAGAGGCAGGTCAGGGGCAATTACTCTGGGTTAAACTTAATTATGCTAATCAATCAAGTAATTAGAGGGATAAGGGTGGCTGACTTGCAGGGATGAGGAAGTACCTAGCCTTTTTTGGGAAAAGAGAGATATTAGTAATTAGCTTATTTGGGGCTGGGAGAAGAAAAGGTGGTGGGAAAGATTGAATTTAAAATCTTTGGCTGTGCCTCTGGCTTTAGGTGTCTCTGGGGGTTATGTTTTTTAGATTTTGGTCTTATCAAGAGCTTACGTTTTGCCATGGGGTTGGATATACTATGGAGATGCTGTTTCTTTTGGCTACTGACTGCTCCAAGCTGATGCTGGCAGATGCACGCAGTATCAGTGTTCCTTGTTTCTATGTATTAGTACTGCAGGAACACCCCTCCCTAACCGCAGGCCGAGAGACAAAACTCTAGCTCATTCTCTGGGATCAGGATCAGCCAGGCTGTGTGTTTTTGTTATGAGTGTGTAAAATAGAGCTCTATTTTTCACATTTGTCTTCAGGACAACCAAGGGAATGTCAGGTTTGGACTGTCTCATAGCCAGACTGCTGTGCGTACCCCTGGCCTGTGCAAACACAGTACCTCCTGCTCTAGCTATTCACAAACTGCCTTTCACCCATGGCTTTGTGCCTGGCACAGGCATGGATTAAAAACTGGCCAGAATGTGGCCAAAGTTAGGAGGTTAGCCCTTGTAGCTCTATGCTGTGGTGGAAATGAGAGATGCCAGCCCTCTGAGGGTGTCAAATCTGCATAGCCATAGCCAGAATGAAGGAATAGCACAGAGAAGAGCCTGTTCTGGCTGAAACATGTCTTCCAAAAATATTCTTAACTTTAATGAGTCTTAAACTGGAGAGCTGAAGCATTTATTTTATCCCTTGAAAGTTATTTTAACTACATCAATTACCTTGACTGGAAAAACTCGGGGCAAGAGAGACCATATCATTCTCAGAGCAAAAGCTGCAAATGGATAAAGAACACAGTTTTGGTCCTTCTTCATGTCTGAAACAGAAGCAGCAGACTTAAAGGTAAATCCAAGCTGCTCAGTATTGAATTATGTGTGTACCAGTCAGGTCACCTCTGAAAGAAAAGGTATTTGCTAGCTGTGAAATAGAGGAGAGAAGAAAGAAGTGGAAAGGAGTGTCTCTAAAGGGAGAGAGATTTCAATATGCCGTGATGAAGAGGGCTGTAATGGCTGCAGCTTTCCCTGTCTGGAAAGGAAAAGCATCAGTAGGCCAGGCCAGCAGGGATAACATATTGGCCTGATCTGTTTTCTTCTCCAGATCTTGCTGTCACAGACTTGCTTTGACAAAACAGCAACTAGGAAGGCTGGAAAACTTCCTCAGAAATAGAAAAGTCAAGAAGTATTCTACTCAAAAACGGCTTCCCAAGGCTGGTGACGTACTTCAAGATGGTGAATAATCAACCTCAACAGCGGAAGGGTAAAAAACAGCAAAACTATCTGCTCTTCCCTCTGGCAGGCTCCAGTGCCTTGGGAGATGGCTCTGCTGACTCATTCAGAAAGCAGTTTTCAAAACACGACTCTTTCACTTGGATCTGGACAGCTCCTTTCCCCAGGAATGGCAGCCCACCTACCTGGATCAGCAAAGGCGAGATGGGAAGCCTGACCTCCTCCCACTGCATGGCTGGCCACCAGCACAGGTCTCTTGGCACAAGCACCCCTGGCTCTTTAGTCTGTGCTTTATTCTCAAAAGCCCAATTGCAAAAAAAGCTGGGGTCTGATTTTTTGGAAGTTGCTCCAATGTGATTTTCATCTCCTGGGCACTACAGTAGCAAGCCATGTAAAACAGTAAATAAATAGATGACAAAATACCAGAAACATGAAACAGAAGAGCCTGCTAGTTCAGTTCTTTCATGTTAAACATTTGATTTCCAATATGTGAAGACTGGAGCATGGTGCAATGTAAATACAACTCCCTGCTCTAAACGTATGAATTCTCTCCCAGGATGGCCCTAAGGTACCTGGCAAGAGGTGCCAGGGAAGAGGTGGCTCTGGCTCTGTATACAAAGGTGGCACTCCTGGCTGCAGGGTGCTGGCAGCATGGCATGTTGGATGGCCACTTGCATTTTTGTGCAAGTCTTTTACCTAGTTCCTAGCCAGTGGACATCTCTGTGTCTGTCTTGTGGGTGTTAAGGAGTTTTTTGCTTGGGCACAGATCAGGGAAAGCGACTGGGGTGATCAGAGTAGTGAGAGCGCTGTGTTGGAGGACAGCTTGAACAAGGTCACATTTCCTCTGAGAGCTCACTTTGATACCAGGACTCTTTCCACAGGGGACTTCCCCTCAGCTGTGGTCATGATGGTGGGGTAACACTTGGGTGGGAGAAAAGAGAATTTTATTTACATAGCTCTTGGCAGAACTCACTCTGCCCTGAAGCAGAGATCTGTGATGAAGAGAGGATTTAACTCCTCAAGGTTTTCCTCACAAATTGCCATCACCTTGTCATGGCTGGATTCAAACTTGCATCAGTAGAATCCTTCTCCAAGCAACCTCATGGCAGTTGTGAAACCAAGAGGAAGTAGGAGAGCTCCCCATGGGAGCTGCTGGGTGACAGTTTGGGTGGAAGAGGGAACATGGCAGTTGTTCCTTGTCTGATTTGCAGTGACACTAGCAGGCTCTTGGATCTCAGTTCTCTGTGTGAGTAAAAGTGCAAAGTGTTTCATCTCTTGTCTGCTTCCTAGGAAGTCAATAATTGTTCCTCCCTTTGCAGGAGGCAAGTAGCACATGCAGTTTCTGCGGACTAACAAGGTGCTGTGGAGCAAAGAGGATCTGGGGCCTGGGCATCTGTTTCACAGGAGATTGGGTCAGATCTGCAAGGCAGAGACTGGCTCATCTGCCTTCCTGGCTGATGACAGCTGACAGCTGTGGAAGACAGAGGGAGAGGTGGAGACAGGCTTGATGTGAAAAGAAAGGGAGTTAGGATTGCAAAAACACACTGATGATGGTTTTGCTACTAGAATTTCAATTCTAAATCTACATGTGATGAATTAAAATCTGAAATGGTGTTTAGCGAACGTTGCTTGCCAGGCCAAATTAGCAGCCTCATTTGTTGCTAGTGGCAGCTCTTTAAAACTCTTAAACAGGGGCTCCTTTTAAAATGTGGCATAAATAGGATGTTTTCTCAACAGTAGCATTTCCTTGCTTGAGCATTGCAGTAATTTTTTTACCCTTTGGTCTCCCACAGCTGGTATACCAAAACAAAATGACAGCACAAAACTCAGCCAAGCTCCTTGGAAATGTAAATAGACCGGAACCACTGGTGTCCTCTTAACACAGCATCAATCACTGCTGGATGCTGGAAGTGGCAGCATGTTCATTATGGTCCAGGCAACCATCACAGGCAGCAGATGGAGAAGGTTTAAGACTTAGTAGCAGTGTTTTGGAGGTATGCATGATTCTCTGCAGAAAATGGAGCACAGATGGGGTCTGCTTTGACCTGCTCACTCAAAACTGCAAAATCCTTGTGTTTTCAGATCAACTCTGTGTTTATCATGAAGCTCTGTGGCATGATTTGGGAACCCTGCACATACTCCTGCTGGTCTCTAGCTGAGCTTCCTGAGGATTTGCAGTGAAGTAGTAGACAGTAAACCAAGGCAGGTCCTGCCTTCTGGCAGGCTCTTCTCAAGACCAATTAATCCATTCACTTTCTCCAAGCAGGCTGTTTCCAAAACGAGTAGTCTTTGGAGACAGTTGTTGCAGGTGAACTGTTGCGGCTGGTGCTCAGCACCACATCCATCAACCATAAGAACAGAATCAGATCTGTCTGTACGGGAGGATTCCCATGCCACAAAGAGTTTCCCCCAGAAGACAGGAGGACTTCAGAAAGCATAGGAGGCCATTCTAGGCTCTCCACTGGAATGGCAATGTGAGGTGCTTTGACCTGGTGATAAAGTGTTGGGTGGCTTTTAGCCATAGTGTGTTCTGACTGATAAATACCAGCTTTACCAACCAAATAATAAGATTAATTCTACTTCAGATTTCAAGGCAGAGGAAGCAATTATTTAAAGGAGGAAGATGATAAATAGAAGGAATATAGTAAATGCTGTGTTGTGCTCCTTTTTGCCTTGCAGGATGGCTGTCATTAGGGGATAAGTGCAGATGTGAGGTCTTGGGTATGCCATCTTTGTGGAGAACAAGCAACAGTCACTCTCCAGTGGATGGACCTATACCCAACCTGTTTCAGAGGCCTGCTTCCTGAGGAGCTGTCTCTTACTACCTCTTCCTTCTCACAGTCAAGGGAGCCTAGGAGAACAAACCAAAGAAGAGTCTGTATTACAGGTGTCTGAAGTGATGCAAGATAAGTACCACCTGTAGAGAACTTTTCATGTCCAAGCTTGCTGAGCTTCCTTTGTCTTCAGCTATAACTATGGGTCAATACATTGAGTTGCTCTTTTCATTTCTCCTTGTGCATTCTATGACTCATAGGGTTCAGTGAGGTCTCTGATGGATCTGTAGCTGAAAGATGTGTTCAACAGAAACTATTAACCCAGTTAACACATTAATTCACACATCAGTAAATTTTGTTTCTTTTCAGTAGTATATTACTAGCCTACATAGACCCTGGGGCAGAACATCTTCCTTCTTGTTGTCCCTTGACTCCTGATCGTGCTGTCCGTATGGATTGGTAAGGAAATCTGGTAAGGATTTCCCAGGAGACACTGAGATGTGTAATTCTGTATTTCTCTTGGCCAGGTCTACATGATACATACCTGACTGCATTGCGCTTTTGGCTAGATAATACGTGATCCTGATAGACCCAGGAGGCCAGATGAAGACTGTTTTGAAGGTTATGTTGCAGCTGTAATTATACCAGCCACACTGCTTTCGGAGCTTGTTTTATTTGAGTAGCTCTAGGGATGAATTTTGGGCTGTGCTCAGAAGGAAAACACATTGTTATATTACCCTGAGCGCCTCATGCAGGAGCATGCCAATTCTTGGATGTCCTTGTGGGCTGTTTGTTTCTCAGCCAATTTCTGTTTCAAAAGTTGCTTTTTCCAAGAACACCAGGTGGTTATGCGAGTCACTGCTTTTCAGGTTACTGTCTCTTTCATGCCATGGAGCAGCAAGGGTTATGTGTTGCAGCTGCCCAGAGGAAGTGCTGAGAATTTGTAGTCACTGAAGGCTAGTACATACTAGAGGTGACTAATAGCTGTGCTGGTGGTAATACAACTGAAGGATCTATCCAGCCTGTGTAGAACCACAACTTAGAGCAGTGAAAGATTTCTTTCCAGTGTAGGAGGATATTCACACCACTTCTGTCTTTTAAGATGTTTATCATATGTTGCCTCCAGGGAGGGTGGTTGGAAGCCAAAGCCCAGCTTGGGAGCTGTTACACATCCTTTTCTCCTCCTTTAACTACAGGTGGAGCTGAGGGTCCACTTTCTGATTTAGGGAATAGTTTGACAAGTCATGCTACTTGAAATGTCTTAGATTTCCTTGTCTCTTGAGTATGGCCCTCTCTCCATCTCTCCGAATCAAACCATTGTCTGTGGAGCTGACTCCACTTAAATTAAATCTTACTTTTCTCTTTCCCTCCCCCCTAGCAATATCACTTCCCATGTGCCACTAGGTAGTGGCACTGATGCTACTGATGCCATTCCCATGTGCCACTGATCCCACAAACTTCAGGGTTGATGCAATGAAAATGGTGGGCAGGACTAGGTGTCTCAGGGCAGCGGCCACCATTGTCAAAAGAAGCCATGAATTGGGCCAGGCCTTAAATCACCAAATGTTACAAGAGGAGATAGGTTGAGACAGAGGGAGGGAAGGAGGGGAAGATGCTGCCTCAAATGTTGCCCTGGAAGTGAGGAAGAATCATAGTGAAAAAGAGGAGCATACTTACAGGATTCTCAACTCAGTAAATTTGCAGATGACACAAAATTAAGCACAAGTGTCGAACTGCTTGAGGGTAGGAAGGCTCTGCAGCGGGATCTGGACAGGCTGGAGCGATGGGCTGAGGTCAATTGTATGAGGT